>CAUYQV010067242.1:0-50574 GCA_963574575.1 Galagoides demidoff
GTGGTCCCAGCTACTTGGGAGGCGGAGGCAGGAGACTCGCTTGAGCCCAGGAGTTGGAGGTTGCTGTGAGCTGTGATGCCATGGCACTCTACCCAGGGGGGATAGCTTGAGGCTCCGTCTCAAAAAAAAAAAAAAAAAAAAAAAGAAAGGACTTTGATATTTATGCCAGTTAATGTTCTTACAGGAAGAGTTCAAAGTACACTGTCAATTGGCTTATAGGAATTATGTCTTACTTACGTCAAATAAAGGAATAAAGTGAATGTAACTTTCATAACAAAAAAATCAAATATATATAGCATCAGGTATCTAATTAAATGTTGTAAGTCAAGAGTAAATGAATACCAAAAAGGGTGGCTGTAGCAACTCAGAGACTATCTACATTTGTGAATAAAAGCGGCTCACTTTCATCATGTAAATATGTTTGGAAAGGATGCACTTATTGAAGTATCACCAAATCAGTGATAAGTATCAGTAAATTAAAGAGCTTTAAACGTACTGCTAGTATAGAACAGGAGCCTCTTTGTGGTCTTCTAAGCCATATTACTTTATTTTAAGAAGAACAGTTAGGAGGACGTTTTCTGAATTCACCTTCTCTGCCTTTAAGACCTGATTCTGTCACTCACAGGTGTGTGACCTTTGCCATGTTACCGAATCTATCTGTGCATAAGTAACCTCATCTGTAGACATAACAGTATCTACTACATTAGAGGTGCTAAAGGAATTATACAAGTCAATATACATAAAGAGCTTCAGATCATACCTAGCAAATCCATAAATTCTGTCTTTATTGTTTTGTTATAGCCAAGTGGTCTTCACAGTCACTACATGGCCACTTCCCATCATAAGAAAATAATACTTCTGGAAACTCATTTGCTATAAAATTTTATTTCCTGATGATGAATGATCAGACTTCTGGTTCAGGGTGATTACTGAGAACACAGTTGTACTCCAGGACTCCACTGACATAAAAGCACACCAGTTCCCAAAGTAATAAGTAATAGCAAAAAATGTATGGGGGAAAGTATGTGAGAGAAGGGGGTTACAACCAACCGGGTGTTTCAGTACGTGCCTGGAAAATGGAAAGAAGACAGAGCAGGTTAAGTGGAATAAACCATGTGCCAGAATAAAGTAGGATGGGGCTGAGACTGAGGTAAAAGGAAAGGTTATACTGCCGACCATTTCAGCTGCATCTAAGGATGTCTTGTGATAATTACCACCATAATCTGAACCCAGTGGAAACGCTGGACTAAAGCGTCCACCTGCTTCTACCCAGAGGACACTACCACATTTCGAAACTAAGGCCACTACACATTTCAAAAGTGCATGACTAGTAAATTCAGCCACAGGCCACGGCCAGAGGTGGCCAAAACTCAGCGTGGTGTTGAAGGGGTATGTGAGTCTGGAACTGCTCTAGACCAGAAAGAACATTGCTGAAGAGTTGCTTGCTGCACCGCACAGCTGAGGATGAGTGGGCAGCGGAGATGGCACCAGGAGTTTTCTCAGCTCTTTCAAGAGTGAAAAAAAAAAGGGTGATCAATAAGGAAGGGTCCTGGAATTCCCCCATGGGAGTTTTAATCTGGGCTGCTAACCTGTCCACCAGGGTTGATAGGGCCATGGGTACACTCACTTGGAAGGGATCTCTGGCAAAATGCTGGATAGTAGAATCTTTGAGGCAGAAGAGCCAACCTCCAGAAATCTCCCTGTTCTTTACTGCCAGCCAGAACTAGAATCCAGGTTTCCCCACACTCCACCCAGGCATATCTTCACTACCCCAGTCACAACTTTCCTTTCTGTTCTTTCAGACATTCTTAGTTCACTACTGAGTTCTATATATACACACATATATTTTTTAAAAGTCTTTTATAATTATAAAAATAACACATGTTCACTGTGGAGAATTTGAAAATTAAGGAAAATTATGGAAAAAATAAAAATCATATATAATCTGCTGTTTACATTTTAACATGCTTTTAAAAGACTTTCTATCCATATTTTTCTATACATTTTATAACACTGTTATTTCCCCACAGAGTATTTTCCCAAATAATTTGAATTCTTTAAATATAGTGTTTTGATAGTATCTCATCATTTGGGATCTACAGTATTTTATTCAACAGATTCCCTTTCTATTTTTCATTATAAGTTGTACGTCAGGGAACATTTTCATAAATAGATACTGTACAAATATGTATTTCTTTAGGATGGAGACAGGTATATACACACATTTTTATATATTTATTTATTTATTTTTATACATATTTAGATATATCTCTGTCCATTTGTCTGTCGATCTATCTGTCTATTAATCAACCGACCCACCCATCCATCCATTCATTCATCAGGACTGGGAAGTATGAGACATTTAAAGTTCATGAGCAAATGTTGCAAAATCATTTTCTAGAAGTGTTGGGCCAATTTACACCCTTGCCAGTTACAAATGAGAGTGGTTCATTTTCCTAAATTTTAGCTAATTTCAGAGATAAACAGTTAGATTTCAGTTTAACTTTCATTTCATACTAGTGTGAATGAAACTTATTTAATTATCCATTTGTATTTCTCTGTTTAAGAATTATTTATATTTCTCATCTAACCCTATTGGGATATTCGCATTTGTATGAAAATTTTAATACAAACATCTTTGCTTATTGTATTTATTACAAATATAATTCTTACTTATTTGATTTTTAATTTCGTCTTTGATATTTACATATTCTTTAAAATTTTGGTTGTAAAATCTATTAAAAATTTCTCTCGTGACTATTCTTTTTTTTTTTCCTTCTAGATTAATATAAGGGTACATGCAATTAGGTTCCATTATTTGCATTTGTTAGGTAAAGTCCAAGTGGCAGCTGAGCTCTTCACCTGGAGGTGTGCCATGCACCCTCAACATTATACCCATATAGGTGAGAGCTTGCCAAGCCCCTTTTCCCCTTCTCCCTGCCCCCTCCTTGAATGTAATTGTGGTTTTCTCTCATGACTATTCTTTATTGATTTACAGTCATAAAGCATAGTGAAAATATTTCTTGAATTTATCCTATTAATATTTATATTTCTTTTTTTCTTTCTTTTTTTTTTGGATACAGAATCTTACTCTGTTGCCCTGGGTAGAGTACAGCAGCATTGTAACTCACAGCAACCTCTAATTTTGGTGCTTGAGTAGTCCTCTTGCCTCAGCCTCCTGAGTAGCTGGAACCACAGTGTGCACCACTACACCTGGTTAGATTTTTCTATTTTTTGTAGAAACAGGGTCTTGCTCTTGCTCAGGCTGGTCTCGAACTCCTGATCTTAAGCAATTTACCTGCCTTAGTGTCCCAGAGTGCTAGGATTACAGGTGTGAGCCACCACACCTGTCCTCAGTATTTATATTTCACTGTAGGGTTTTTTAAAGTTGCTAGTTTGGGAACACTGAATTTTTTTTTTTTTAACTCATTTGGACTGCATACATTATTTGAATTAAGAGCCTATCTTTTTCTGAAAGTACTAGTTTTTTGATAAGCCAGAACCTTTACTTTAAAATATAGTAGTGGAGGAGAGGCTTGTGGAGAGTCCACCTCTTCTATTTAATCCACTCACCACATACTGCTCATCCAGACTGCTTTGTCCATGAAGGTATCCCTAAATCATAATCCCTCTGACTATGCTGGGATAGTAGAATTAATTGGCCTCTCCCATGTGTACCTTTGCTGCCTGGCCACTATGTCACTTGTTGACACAAACAATTTTCACAGTGTTGGTTTGTCACTCTATTCTTTATGTCTGATAGACCATTGTAAAAATATTTGGGAGACATTCCCTTTCTCCACAACTTTAAAAAACATCATTACATTATAATACAATGGGAATTAAATCACATTATAAATGCAACTTAACTAGTTCATTTAAGTACTTATAATAAAGTATTGTTGATATAAGTAGGACAGCTCTTCTGAAGGATTAATTAAACTATTTAACTGCCCAGAACAAACACAGAACAACCTCTGGAAATAAGGTTAGAAAATTCAAGCTCAATGGGTCAGTGCATGGTGCATTATATGGGCAGATCGGCCTTAACCCAAGAAGCATGCTCCACAGTGTGCTTTCATGTCTAAGTATACATCAGTTGAGCTGTCTGTTAAACAAGAATTCTGTTTATGACCAACAAAGATTTGAGCTACTCTAATTTGCACCACATCTGCATATAATTTCCAAGGGTGAAATAAGTGGCTGTGGGGTTCACTTATAGAATATGGCTCTCTGGAATTCGGGGCATGGGGTGACAATGACTGGCTCCAATTTCAAGCAGGGCTCAAACACCCTCAGGCTCTTGACCATATGCTCCCCAAACCTATCAGTGTTCTTCCTGGACTCTTTTCAAATTCAGCAAATGCATCCTTTCCATTGAAGTCACTGGGACTGATGACAATCTTTACAGGTCACCTAATCCATGCACCTGCCTTCAGGCAAGGCTGCTCTTAAAGCCACCCCAGACAGATGGTTCTTTGCAGTTCTCAAAATTCCCCAGGGAAGGAGGTTCCGTGGGCTGCCACAATAATCCATTCCCAAGTCACCTCTAAGACACTGAATCCTAAGCATTTAGTTAATAGCAGGTGGCAATGAGACAACTCTTTGTCTTTCCTTGAGGAATTGGAAGTTAGCCAAATAGCCATGGGGCAATTGCCAAAGTGTACAGGAACCCCAATGCTGCTCTAAGCTTTACAAATATCAAGTTAAGTGGGGGTATTTAGTGTTCCCAGCTGACAAAATACCAAATTCAGCAATTTAAACAAGTTTCATAATGCTCAGTCAGGAATTTACATATGTCAGTAATACATTTCAAGGCTTAAATTCTTTCAATTTAAAAAAACTGAAATAAATAACAAAGATAAAAATGATTTGAAAATACAGTTTTAAATATTTCTTAAATGGAGAGCTGAGTTATGAAATATTTTACTAACAAAATCCATGGAATGCAGGATAAGGTCAAAGAAGACTATTTATAAATGTAAATGCTTTCACTATTAAACAAAGAAGACATTCAGAATAAGGTACTACAAAAATGCATAACTATGTAAACTCAATCAAATTGGAATGTAGACATTTGTAAGGCTAACCATTAAAAGTAATGAGATAGAAAATAAGTAAACTCCATACACCACACAAACACACACACACAGAGACATACCTTAGGAAAGCTTAACTAAGGGGAGAAAAGGAAATAATTGTCAAAGTAAAAAGGGGAATAGAAGGCTAAGGTAGCAGAATCGCTTGAGTCCAGGAGTTTGAGGTTGTGGGGAGCTACGATGATGCTATGGTACTTCAGCCTCGGTGACAGAGCAGGACCCAGGCTCAGAAAAGGAGACCAAAAAAAGGGGAGATACAAATACAGACAAAAATATATTTTAACAATTATAAGTGAGTAATATACCACATAGTTGAAATGCTAACACAGTTGAAAATCTTGATGGAAATGCATGTTTTTTAAGCAAAAATAAACAACCAAATAAATTTTAAGAGATGTAAAACCAAACAAAACCATAAAACACTTCAGCAGCCTAATAATTAATGATAAAATGGGAAAGTTTTAAATATAAGTCTGTTAAAGACTTAACTGTAAGACCAGAGACAATTGAAAATCCTGTAAGAAAACTTAGGAGACTCTTTTGGACATCGGCCTGGGAACAAAGAATTATTTATGACTAAGATCCCCAAAGCAAATGCAATAAAAAGAAAAATAGTCAGATGGAATTGAAAACCTTCTACACAGCAAAAGAAATAATCGAAAGAGTAAATAGACAAACTTGCAGAATGGGAGAAAATATTTGCAAACTGAGTGCCTGGGAAAGGCCTAATATCCAGAATCACAAAGAGCTCAAATCACTCAGCAAGGAGAAAAACCAAGAACCCCATTAAGAAATGGGCAAATGATAGAAACAGACATTTCTCAAAATAAGAGATATACAATTGGCCATAATAAAAATGCCTCTACATCATTAACCATCAGGGAGATGTAAATGAAACCACAATGAGATACCATTTACGCCAATTAGAATGGCCATTATTAAAAAATCAAAAATGTATACATTTTATGTGTAAGTGTTTCCTGCAGACAAGGATATGGCAAAAAGGGAATACTTATACACTGTTGTTATGAATATAAAGTAATACAACTCTATAGAGATAACTATGGAGACTTCTCAAAGAACTAAAAGTAGATCTACCATATAGTCCTGCAAGAAATTATCTTGAAAATACGCCTGTATTCATGTTTATCATGGCACAATTTATAACTTCCAAGACAAGGATTCAACCTAAGTGCCTATCAACTAATAAGTAGATTTAAAAAAAAGTGTGTGTGTCTATAAACACACATACCTACACATACACATACATATAATTCAGTACTGCTCAGTGATAAGAAAGAATGAAATAATGTCTTTTGCAGCAACTTGAATGGAACTGGAGACCGTTATCCTAAGTGAAATAACTAAAGAACAGAAAAATCAATGCCCCATGTTCTCACTTATTAGTGGGAGCTAAACTATGGCTATATAGAAGGGCACACGGAAAGGTACAAGGGACATGGGAGACTCACTAGGAGGGATGGTGACAGGAGGTGAAGGATGAGAAATTACCCATGAGGTCTGATGAATATTACTCAGGCAATGGGTATACCAAAAGCTCAGATTCTGCCACTCTACAATATATACATGTAATAGAATTCAATTTGTACTCCTTAAATCTATTAAAAAATAACAATTCAGTAAGGTGTTTGGCTATTAGTAAGCAAAAGTCAAGAGTTTCCTTTTATACTAGCAATAACCACACAGAAATAGAAATAAACAAAAAAATCTCCTGAATAGTCAAAACAAACAAACAAAAAAACTCTGAATTATCTTGGAATAAAGAATAAGGTTATCAAGAAAGGAAAATAATTTTCTTCCCTCCCTCCTTCTCCATCTCTCTCTCTCTCTCTCTCTCTCTCTCTCTGTTGCCCTGGGTAGAGTGCTGTGACATCATGGTTCACAGCAACCTCAAACTGGGCTAAAGGGATCCTCTTGCTTCAGCCTCCCAAGTAGCTGAGAATAGTCTCACCACAACACTGGCTAGTTTTTCTATTTTTCATAGAAATAGGTAAGGTCTCGCTCGCTCTTGCTCAGGCTGGTCTTGAACTCCTGAGTTCCGGTGATCTACCTGCCTAAGACTCCCAGAGTGCTAGAATTATAGGCATGAGCCACTATGCCCAGTATGAAAATAATTGTCGAAGTACAGGATACAATTCTAATAAAGAGAATTCCATGTTAAAGGGGGGAGTTTTTAAAACAGTAAATGTAAATTACCTTTCTTAAGTATTACAGAATTGTTTGGTTTTTCTATAGGGGCTTTTTTATTTTACCCGAAGCATACTAGCATGTATATTGATGCTATATATGTACATACACACATTCACACATCCATTTTTGATGAAGGTGAACAAAATTCCTAAGACAGGTTGAGAACTTCTATTGATATAGTCATCCTGCAGCACAGACGAAGATTTTAGGTTTTACTCATATACATTCACTCATGAGACTTGGATTAAAATTTAGACTACTGTCAAGGTAGTTATCCCCAGAATAACAAAGTTCAAATGTGGCCATGACTATGGCAGAAAATGGTCAAGAACAGTCAGTTCTAGCACTTTTTACTGAGTTTGACTTCCTTGGGGAGTCTCCTGCTTTGATACCCATTGTCAAAATAGTAAATGTCCAACTTTTCTCTGTGGCCAAAATAAGAGAAAGTAAGTTGTGTCTTGGGAGAGATAACAGAACGAAGAGGATCAACATTTACAACTCCAACAGTTTATAGGTTGAAGGAGAATTTTCACTGATATTTTCCAGCTTGATCTATATGACAGTTCTGCAGGAAGTGCATCTTTGTTTTCATTTTATGAGGATCAAACATGAATCAGTTACCTTATTAATTTTTTGTTGTTTCGGTCTTCACTAAGATATTCTTCGTGACCATTACCTAATTGTCAAAGGCAGTTAACGTTAATGTGGCGATTCATGGAAGAGGGAATTCTGGAATGTAAATGCAAGTATATCCGTAAGACTCTAAGAACATATTCCCTCATTTCTCCTCTTGTCTAGATCTTAGAATGACTTTTTTCTTTTCTCTGAATTGTGTCTGACCTGGTATCATTCTTAGAGATAAATATTTCCACTTGGGAACCAATTTTTTTGTTTTCCTCAGCATCTGTGCTTTAGTGAATATGTCATTCCTCACAGCCGTAGTCACAAAATTCCTTGATTCCATTTAGTGTTTTCCACGAAGCTTTCTACTACTGAGTTCTGGAACTCCTGATGTACCTATTCTCAGAAAACAAGACTGTTTCATAAGATTACCTAAGATTAGGATGGGGTGGGCCTGAGCAACGTTCCCTCCTAACACCTTTTCTTTACCCAGATATTCTTCAACACATTTTCCCCTCATTTTCATTTCTTCCTGCACTTCTCCATAGATGAAAGGGAGAAATGGAGATGGGCAGGGAAGGAAAAATAATGAAGAAAAGAAGAAAGGAAGGAACCTAGATGCACGAAGTAAAGGATTAGACAAAGATGGCCAATGTCAAGAAAATTTACAGATGAGCTTATAGTAACTTATGAGCTTAAATATTTCATCACAAAGATTGCACTTACTTGGGACTCAGCAAACTTGTTCTAGATACTCTGGGACCTTCTTGTGATCATTAAGACAGAATAACTATTCCCAGAGTAGAAGTATCAGCATCATAAAAAAGTATAGTGAAATCTCAAGATTTCCTTTACTCCAAGATTAGAATTTATAGGAAAAGTAGGGCTTCTTAACAACCAGACTGACTGGGGCCCCTCTGAGCATGTCCCAAGGGCCAGCCTGACATTGTCATCCCTAAAAGACCACTGAAGATTTACAGTGTGGTAGGAAGCATAATTGTCTGCCAAAGACAAACAGGAACAAATGCTTGAAATCTCTGACTATGGTATTATATGTGACAAAAAAAGCAGAGATGATCATGTTAAGTGTTTTCAGATAATTGACGTTACTGAGGTGTACCATAAAAAATTGGAGAATCCTTTCCAGCTATGATTAGAGAAAGAGACATGACTATGGAAATATGATAGGAGATGTGGTGTTGCGGGCACTGGGGATGGAAGGAGATGACCAAAAATTAAGGAAGACGGTGGGAAGACTCTAGAAGATAGAAAAAGCAAGAATTCTCTCCTAGAACCTACAGAGAAGAATGCAGCCTTTCTAGCCTCTTCATTTTTAGCCCTGTGAGACCTATGTTGAACTGATCTAAACCCCTATAAAGTAATAAATGTGTGTTACCCTAAGCCTAAGTTGATGGCGATTTGTTATAGTAGCAATAGAAACTAATACAGGTATCATTAACCAAGAGTGACATAATTCTTTATAGTTGATAAAATTACATCTCATATCATATCAAACTACTCTGAGAATGAAGGGAGGAGAAAGTCTATGGCATTGTTCTGTCCTGCCCCCTATATCCCTTTCCTCCACCCCTTGTGAAAAATGATTTGAACTAGGGCTATATATAATTCATTCATGATTCCTTACAAATTCCCTGAATATTATCTTATTAGTTTTATTCCAGTTACAAGTGAGTATCAAGATACCTCCTGAGACATTTCATTCAATTCACAACCACCACTTTGTAACTAAGTTATACACCAAGAAAATGAGGTTTCTAGGGTTAACAGAAAAATAAAAAAACGTTTAGACTTGTCACTGCCATTTGGTGGCTGGGGCTTAAATTTCCATTTCTCTCTTGGAATCATTTTCTTCATCAAAAAAAAAAAAAAAGTCAGAATTAGATGGTTTCCAAGGTACTTTCCACCCCAAACATATAAGAATTCTTAAGTAGGCATTAAACTTTGAAATGCTTTTTCTCTGCAGGTGGCGCCAGCACAGACAAAACATATATGCGGGTGTGTACGTGCACACACACACACACACACACACACACACACACTAATGTTCTGAAGATCTCTTATTTTTGGAAAGTTGAGAGTAATCTTTAAATCTGCATATAATTATAAAACACAATATCCCTCTTTCTGTTGAATCTGGTAGCTTATTCATATCATAATATTCTTATAGTATTGCTGATACGTGAAAATCTAAATACATACAAAACACACCAAAAATATAGTTGATCCGATTTGCATTTCTGCATACCTAGGCACTTCCTGTTTTGCATTGAATGAGAAAACAAAGAGCGATAGCATTTTTCTCATCCCACAAGTCCCTTAAATCTGTTCTCATAAAATTTCCAGTTCCACTATCCCCTGTGAAGTGGCTTTCTAACATTATCTAGATGTTACATGGTATATACAATAGAAATGGTTATCCCCTTAGTTTTTTAATAAGTCACCAATCTGATGCTACCTGCTATTTGACAGAGTAAATAACTTCCTACTTCACACACAAAAACATGCAAAAAGGTCCTTTTTCTGACATATCACACACGATCTTTCACCATTGGACCCCAGATTCTTTATCCCTCCATGTCCAACCACTCCTCCCTCAACCCACTTTTCCTTCAGTTACAGAGAAATTCTGTTATAAAGTTTGCACTGTCTTTCTGTTCCATGCAGTCCACGCTTTCCTACCTCTATACTTTTGCACATTCTGTTTCTTTCATATGTAACACCTTTGTTCTCTTTTTTGATTTGAAGAAATTCTATTTCTTCTTGAAGACTGGACTTGGATATTATCCCCTAATTACCTGATTTCTCCCAGGCCCCCAAGGCATTCTCTATCATATCCATATGTTCACAGCTCCTGTATAGTTATGTCATATGGAAAAAGAATTATCATGTTTTTTTGCTTCCTTACCTTCCAACAGTCTGTGAATTTCTTGGGGATAAAGACCTCCATATTTATTCATAGTCCATTTTTCCCTAGAAAAGATTTATAGCCACTCTGATTTGCCGCACCTAGGTCAGGGATGGACACAGTAAGCTCTCCATAAACATTCACTTCAAAAACAAACAAAATAACCTTACAATAGCCACTGTCCACTACCAGACACATTAATTGACTAGACAAGAGAGATCCCAGCAAATCTAGGAGATAATTCTTGTTAGGTTTTATCATCTCCGGTATTTGTTCATTTATCAAAGGAACAGAAGTTGAAAACAGACACAAAAAGCTCTGTTACCCCCAAATTTAGTATTACAAAAATATGCATTCCGTATTGATGAGCTCTGACTTAACCAGAACCAAAGGAATAGGTGTAGACCAGTGCAATCTAATGAACTTATTCTCTCCTGACCTACTGATTTGCCACAGGATCCCAGGCACGTTAATAACCCCCTTCCTTTTATCCTCTAGAACCATAACAAAGGACACTGTGCATTCTAGGAAGGCAGCTTTGAGGAATAAATAAATTGCTTAACATTGAAAGAAGAGAGGTTCTTATGCAGATATGCCATAAATAACATAAGAAAAAAACCTTCTGAAAGTTACTGCCATTCTCTAATTCTGTTCTCTTGCCTATGAGTTGGGAAGGTTAGAATACATCAGTAACACTCAAGTTTTTTCTTGTTTTGTCTTTCCTTTACACCTGGGGAATATGGCATACTCTATCTGCCAAATTTCCTCATAATGAGGATATTTTCTCAGCAGATGTAGAGTTATGTCAGTAGTATGTACAAGATAGGTGTGTGGGGATGTGTAGGTTTGTAACAAAGTTCCCCTGGGTGATTCTTAGTGTTCATGCTGGGAACCAGGAAACCAAGGTTTCCTCCAGCCTTAACCATCTATGATTACGTAATTCTATGAATGAGTTGTAGGAATGGCACAGAAAGGGCAACAGTGTAAAATGCAGACTAATGGCAGAATATAGTAACTAGCTGAAAAAACAGATATCTGAGCATTGAAAATAGGTATCTGCTCAGCAAAGAGGGTCAGAAACCCAGTTTATGAAGACTGAAGCTGTCTCTTGATATCTACATAACCTTGGGCAAGAAACTGAACTGCCCTAAAACTGTAATTTCTCATCTGTAAAATCCAGACCTGAATGTCTACCTTTCGTGAAGACTAACTGCGATCAGCTATGTAAAGGGTTTGGCATGGTGCGTGGGACATAGTCAGCGTTCAATAAATGGCTGTCAACAGCTACCAAGCCAGTTTGTGCTAGATGTACACACTGGAGTAAGCGTCCCTGTCTTTAAAGTCTGGGGTTCCACTTTCGGTGCAGAATTTCAGATAACTGTGATCTAGACCGTGTTGTCTACTCTAAAACTTCTGTGAATGAAATAAATACCTCGGTTACATTAATGAGTTTCATAGTTATTCCATGACCTTGAAAGAACTAGTTAATATTTTAACACCTTTACTGGAAATTTCAGAAGATCTTACATGTGGTCATTATCAGAGGCTGGCTTTGGGTTCATGCTCACACACACAGAGCCTAAGTAATCTACACCATGATGTTCTAATAACCTTGGTATTGCAATAATGTAGTGAACATTCACTGGATACCGTGCATGTCAGGCACATCTGCAAGTAATTTATTAACTGATTGAATCCTCCAAAGCCACTCTCACAAATATTATTACAATTGCCCTTACTTTGCAAATGAGTAAACTGGTGCAAAGAGAAGTAGAACTTGCTCAAGGTCACCGTGGCAAAGTGAACCCAGACCCCAAGCTTTGCAACTCTCTGGAATCATGGTAAGGGCAGGATCCCTACACAGGCTGTCAGGAAACCTGAATTTTAGATGTAGCTGGGTGTCCTTTAGTAAATGGCTCCCTTGCTGGATCTAAGATCTCTCTGTCTAAATTAAGAGATTTGGATTAAATCTAAGGTCCCTTTCTGTGACTTTCAAATTCAAACTATCCCACTTTTTGAATGACAAGAATTCACGTCTGAGAAAGGTTCATTTTGTTGGTGATATTTATTTCTTTAGTTTGTTCATGGCATGTGTTATATTGGCCACAAAAACTATTATGTGTGTTACGTATATATAAGCATGTATGTTGTGTGTGCTTATAAATGTCTATGTAGCTGTTGCTATTTCTTTCCTTTGTCTAGGGGAAATAACATAAATTAAAACAAAAAAAAAATGGAAAAGAAACAAAATTAGGGCAGACTAGGTTTCACCAACAATAAGCACCTTGCCCTCACAGTCATGACACTGTTCACCTTGTAATTTCCATCCCCCAAGTCACGGTATTACTCACTATCTCCTTTCTCCTGCATAATTTCCTCCATAAGCTATACCCCTATGTGACATGCTATGCCTTTTACTTATTTATACGTTGTCTTTCTCTCTTCACTAGAATATAAACTCCATAACAGAGGCCTTTGGTTGGCTTTATTCACTGCTGCTGTGTCAAAGCCTAGAACACTGCATGCACACCGCAGACACTCGGGAAATATTGATGAATGGGACTAAACTGCTTCCCAGTCAAGAGGGTTCCTATGGCCTGATGGCACCGTAATTACTGAAGTTTTTCTACTTTTCTCACATTTCTTTATATATCATTATCTATACAAGAAAGAAACTCAGGAGTAAGCCTTAACCCACCCATCTTACTCTCCTCTGAACCATCCCCACCCCCTTTAACTTAACACAGCTGCCTTCATTCAGGCCCTTATTGCTCTTAGACTGGTACAAACAGCACTCAGGCTGATCTCCAACTCCCCCAATCTCTCCTTTCAACAACTCTCCCCCAAAAGAATCCAGCATTCTGGATTCTTTAATCAATATTTTCATTGTTTTTTGTTTAAACGGTGTTTAAACTGTTCACTCACTCAGCCCCTACAGGACGGATTCTAGATTCTTTGGTAGGAAACAAAAAGTCCTTTTCATCTGACCAACTGATCATCCCTTTAATCTCACTTCTCCTTCTCATGCCCTATTCTCTGTTTATACTGCACTTTTTTCTGTTGTTGTTTATACCATTCTTCTTACTAATTGTTTATTTATTTTTTGTTTAAAACGCCCTTGAATTCACAGTTTTCTTGAAAAAGATCATTAACATTCAGTCCCGACATCATCTATGTTAGGAAACCTTCCCCTACTTTCCAAATTGTAGTAAACCATTCTAGCTTCTTTCCTCCATAGTGTCACCAAACTCCAGTAATGTATTTATCACATTGTAATTGTAATTGTAAACACTTCTGTCTCTATTTTGCAGATTGATGGAAATGCTTAACACAATTGCAGGGCACATAGTAGGCCTTCAATAATGACTGAATAAATGAATGAACAAAGAACACCATAAATTCCCTGTCTAGAAAGCCTTATCCTTCTTATTTAAAGCATGTCTATAAAGAAAGTCAGGTCCCAAACCCTTCCCAACAACATAAAATTTAGAATTTTCCTAGTCTTACCTACACAAATTGTGTGGCCTGTCTAGGGCATCTCTTGACTTCAACTGTGACTGCCGTGGTGAGGCCATTCTTTTCACAGACATCTTCTTATGTAATCTCCAAATGAAAGTCCATCTTGAGCCTAATGCATCCTTGAGAATGCTGCTACTACAGATGAATTCTGAATAGCAACTGGATGCATACGGTTGAGTTGTATTTCCTTGATCTGCCAGGGGAGCCCATCCCCATGTCACTGTGACAAGGATGTAGAGCATGGGAGGTTCCAGGATGGTCGGATGTGGGGTAGATTGTTCCCAGGATTGCTTTAGAGCCACAAAAAAGGTTTTCTTTAGAAGCAAGGTGTCACAACAGCTGCCTAAAGATACCACACGTCCAAAATTAGGAGTGGGAACTAAGTTGAAGAGTCAGTTCATCAGTGTCTGGCTTCCTGAACCAACTTAATGAAATAAAATGCCAAAATTCACAGATACTTTGACACTTCCGCTGATGGCCTAAAATAGCATCAACTTCCGACTGAGTGAGCCAATTGCTAGCTATTGCATTGAACTCTTTTGCCTGATGAAATATCAATAGAGTGACCTTATTTTGAAGATGAGTTCCCTTCCCTCGTTCTTTCTCAGTTCCACCTTGGCAGTGAGACTGGATGTACTGGACTACAAGATGTCACTGTGATGGATAATTGAAAATTAAAACAACTGCCATGTGTGAAACAAGGCAGCACTGGATAGAGACAAATATTGGGGACAAGATGGACATTGATCCATTGGGGATCTATGTCCATAGATCTAGACATAGATGCTGCTTAAAGTCATAATGACCAGGTTTCAAGTCCAAGAGGAAATAGAGGAATGGAGAGACATCCTCCATCTCAAGTGCTATTAACAAAGAGTATTACATTTAGCACAAAGAGTATTACATTTAGCAATTATCTTATATCATTTGGATAGAATGGTCCAGCTGGGCAGTATTACCCTTGCTGAGGAGCCAAGATGCTGTCCTGGCAGACATCAGAGACAGTGCCAACAAAGAGATGGGGTACCTAGATTTCTCACTGCTGCCTGGTTAGTAATGGTAACTTTCATTCCAAGGAAATCAAGTCATACTAAAAATATGTTTCCAGGAGAGACAAAGGTAGAAATAGAATACTATTTGTCAGAAAAACTATGTGATTAGCACAGAGTCTGTAGGTCTAATCTTTCACCATGGCTTGGTTAGCTAAACTTCTACAAGATATAGTCATGGGTATAGCATATGCAAGGGTTAAGAGGCTGGTTCTGGGATCAAATAGCAACTCCAACTACTAGACCCTGAGCAAATTATTTCATTTCTCTTGACTCCAGTTTCCCCATCTACAAAAGATTAAGTATCTATCTACCTCATAGGGTTATAGTCAAGATATAAGTAATGTATGTAAAGCTCATAGGACCTAGTAAGTGCTCAATATATTCTAGTTAAACAGAACCATTAGTGAGAATTTTTCAGATCAAATTAGACTAGAACTCCTTCTGTAAACAAAATTCTTGGTGGAATGGTACACAGATATTTGAAAAAACATCTAGCTCTACATCCTCATTTTGCTTTTCAGGGAAGAAGGAAAGAGTAAGATAAGGAAGGTACAGTTTCTCTTCTAGGTAATCTTATAGTAGAGAGAAGATATATAAGCATACACATGAGAGAAATAAAGCCCATAAAAGTTATGAAGAAAATACAACAGTGACGAGAATTAGAAAGAAATTAATTCTGAACTTAAGATTTGCAGACTGTTCTAGAGTAGGTAACAGTGCCTCTTTATTTGTATAGTCTTTTTTTAAATCTACATTTATGAGATAAAGTAAATTAAACATCTAAAGTCTAGAATCAAGGAGGACAAAGTAATATATTTTTATTCAATCATGTATATCGATAAATCCAAGTAAGTTCTGTTCAGGGAAGTAGCAATTCCACCATGGCCTTGTTCCTTGTTCCCTACCACTTGACATAATGACATTGGGACCAGAAGTTCAATGGGGGGTCAGCTCTGTCGCTGATTGGACCGGACCATTCAACAGAGATCACAGGTACATTTTTGAATGGTTTGAGCAGCTATTGCTGATGGTCCAAAACTCTCTTGATTAGAATGCTTTAACCGAGACAGAAAAAAAACAGTTTCAGCACAAGATTACAAAGAAAGAATTAACGAGGTTTCCTACTATCTCCAATTCTCAGCCTGGTATAGATGTATTCTTTGTTCTGTTGAAAAACACTCTATATTGGTTATGCTGACGCTGACAGTAAATCTGCGTGGTGGTTAGTTTCCTTTAATTTTTTTTCTTCACATCTCAGATGAGAAAGTGGGTTATGATTCATCCTGTACAATCTGAGTCAAAATTCATTCTGTCTCTTTTCAATTAGTTTTTCCGCATTCCACATTAAAAAAGCAAGAGTAGTTTGCTCAGCAAATGAGAACAATGTGGTATATCTTGGTGTGTTGCTTTCTCACACACGACTAAAAAACACTTTGTGTACCCTCTAATCGTATTCCAATTACAAGAGAACATAAGAAAACACATAGTGCTAATGTGAATAGAAACAAACACTAACATTAAAAAAATCAGAGGAGTCATTATTATACACTAATCATAAATGGCACAAATCAAGGCAGATACTGCATTGGGGAGGTGACACCAACAGCTTAATTTTTGGTCTTCTGTTATCTACTTATTTAACTTCAGCTCTATAATAAGCATCATATAAAAATAGACAGCAATAATAATCTTTTTTAAAGTGCAATAACTGAAAGTCAGGAGAGTAAAAAAAGTTCTACAAAAAGGCTAATTTCAAACAATTAGGTTCTATCTCTTAGTTTTGGAGTTGTTAGTTTTTCTGGCAAAATAGCATTCATTATCAAGACTGTTAAAAGAATGGTTCTCAATAATGAATAACAAAATATTCTGGCTGGGCACGTGCCTCATTCCTTTAATCCAAGCACTCTGAGAGGCTGAGGCAGGTGGATTGCCTGAGCTCAGGAGTTCAAGGGCACTCTGAGCAAGAGGGAGTGAGACCCCATCTTTACTAAAAAAAATAGAAAAATTAGCCAGACTTTGTGGCAGGCACCTGTAATTCCAGCTACTTGGGAGGCTGAGGCAAGAGGATTGCTCAAGCCAAGAGTTTGAGGTTGCTGTGAGCTATGACACCATAACACTTTACCCAGGGAAAGAGTGAGACTCTGCCTTAAAACTAACAAAAAAACAAACAAACAAAAAACAAAACAAAACAAAAATCAAGATATTCTAAGCATAGGACAAATTTCACCAATGTCACATGAAGACTTACACTTGGATTTCCTTATGTTAAGTCTAGTCCTCATTTCACTCTACCATCTAAAAAGGATACAGTATTCATTTCCATGGCAATGGTGTCTTATCTACTTTAAAGATTGTTGTCCCATTGATAATTACCAATATTAGTATCAGACATATATGCTGAGTACGATTAGTGAGTGCCACTACTGGCTTAGGAAAACCCTTAAACAGAGTGATGTTACTAGTGTACCTAACACTAGTACCTGTCAATCTTTATCATATCCTATGTCTTATTTTGTTTTTATTGACTGGCACTTTCAATGCAACAAACTTCCTCATAACCCTCAGGAAATGGGGAATAGTATCAAGCAGAACATAAAATAACACAAAAACCATAACTTTTGGGTTTCTGTTCTAGTTCTTCTCTAACTCTGAAGAAAGCAGTATTATAATTTTACATGGAGCAGCTGGTTTTCCTACCCACTTAATGGTGTATAAAGGACAATCTATGAAAAGTATATGAGGCACAGACATTGAAAGCCAAAAGGACCACTATAGATCAAGTTGTCTAATCTCCTAATGTGAGGAATGAGACCCATGGAAAAGAGATTGGCTTGAGATGCAGCAGTGAGTCACTGGCACAGTGACAAGGCCACGGCCAGAAAGTCTCTGCATGCTGGATGCCTGGATGTTGACACTGTTATATCACCTCTCAAGCTAACATGGTAACTCTGCACGCCAAAAAATATATACTTTATTAGACTTTTTTTTCTTTCTATAATTTCTTTTATTTCAGAATATTACAGGGTACAAATGTTTTAGTTACATGAATTGCTTCTGTACATTTTGAGTCAAAGTCGTAAGTGTGCCCATTGCCCTGATAATGTGGTGATGGGCATTTATACCCTTCCTCACCTCCACCTCCCCCCACTGCTTGCTTTCCCTTGAGTTGAGTTTTACTACCAAATGTGCACATAAGTGTTTATTGACTAGTTCCCTTTTAATAGTGAGCGTACATGTTTGTTTTTCCATTCTTGTGAAACTTCATTTAGAAGAATGGTTTCCAGTCCCATCCAGGTTATTACAAAAGGTATTAGTTCACCAATTTTTGTCTGGCTGGATAGTATTCCATGGTGTATATATATACACACACATTTTATTAATCCACTCATGTATGCAAGAAACACTTAGGTTGGCTCCAGATTTTTGTTATTTTAAATTGAGTTGCAATTGACATTTAAGTACACATGTCTTTCTGATAAAACCACATTTTTTTTTTCCTTAGAATGAATATCTATAGTGGGATTTGCAGGACCAAGTGGCAGGTCCACCTTCAGCTCTTTGAGGTATCTCCAAACAATTTTCCATAGATTAGTCTGCAGTCCCACCAGCAATGTCTACGTGTTCCTTTCTCTCTGCATCCATGCCAGCATCTGGTGTTTGGAGATTTTTTGACAAAAGCCATTCTCACTGGAGTTAGGTGACACCTCATTGTGGTTTTGATTTGTACTTCCCTCATGATTAGAGGAGTTGAGCATTTTTTCACATTTTATGGCCACCAGTTTACTTTCTTTTGAAAAGCTTTTGTTCATGTCTTTTGCCCACTTTTTTATGGGGTTGTTTGATGTTTTTCCTGTTGCTTGAGTTCTTTATAGATTCTAGTTATCAGCCCTTTATTGGATGTATAACATGAAAATACAATAGAACCTCCATAGCTGACCACCTCCCTACATTGACCACTTCCTTAAATTGACCTACTTTAGACAGCACGTGTACCACATGTATGTATCAGTATAGTAGGGCTACTTCCTCATGTTGACCATCTCTGTATGTTGAGTAGTTTGTTACAGTACCTTGGGTGGTCAACTTACAGAGATTCCTCTGTATTTTCTCCAATTCTGTAAGTTGTCTTTTCATTCTATTGATTGCATCCTTACCTCAATGGGTTGTCTGAGGATATCATTTCACCATGGTATTTAATCAATTCATCTTCTTGTTGAATGACAGCCACATTTCTCAATATTTCCAACCAATATTAGCTGGTTATAGATTAACATTTTAAGAGTCAAATATGGCACTTAGTTTAATGTTTTTTGAGGGAAAAACAACTAATATGTTGACATGGAAGAAGACAAAGTAGGTTAAAAAGTCAGTTGATTTAAACAAAAATATTAGGCAAATACTAGCATGGATAGTTTGTGTATATGACACAAAATATGGATATGTCCTCTACCAACTAAAAAAGGGAAAGCTGTCATACTAGCTGATTTCTAAGTACCTTGCTAACTTCACCATTACCAGAAGGCTGAATAGGAAAGAGAGTCCATGGAAGTTAAAAACTTTCTTTTCCTTCATTCCTCTCTACTATATCTTCTTAGCCTCTTTTAACAAGTCACTGCTGTACAGTATTTCTGTTCACTCTTATTGAATCTTAACAAATGACGTGTATTGCCAGGTAGGAGTAGGGCCGTGTCCAGGACTCATACAAATTGAAGGTCTGATTGTCCATGAACCAAATGAGGATTGAGATGAGAACTGTGCAGTACTGTAGTGAATGACATGAGTGTTAATGTTAGGAAGAAAATTAGGATAAGGTACTTAACTTGAACCTGGTTCTAGGACTCTCCGTTTTTCCTTTTTTGTTTTTTGGGCCTGGATATTTTCAGCTTTTTTTCTTTAAAAAAAAGCTGTTTTCCAGCTGTTTTTTTGCTGGAAAATCTAACCACAAACAGTATGTTGCCATTAAGTCTTTACACCACAGAAATAGGTATCTTGTCACATGGACTTTATTAGCATTTTATATGATATAGGTCAGCTAGAACAGTGGCAAAATTTCCTGAACCTGGATGGAAAAGAATGGATTTTTCCACTGTCAGTTGTGAAACATGTTCTCTATCAAAGCCCTTGGCACTGGAGGATTTAACAAATGTCTTCTCTTTTGGACATTATTTCACTTCCATTATTGCCCATGGCACACACTACAATAATTAGTGTGTAGTAGGCTCTTAATAAATATTTGTAGAAAAATGAATGCATCTAATTAAAAATACAACAGATGCCTACCAAGCAGAGCTCCACAGATGTTCAAACAATGGCTCTGCTGACAGTCAATTAATTATGCCTTCTGACAATCCTAATGTCACTTCAAAGTCTGGAAGGAGATGATTATCTATGTGTTTTAGAGAAAGTTGTGGGGAAAGGTCAGGTGGGGGCAGAGAAGGTGGTGTGGAGGGGAAAAGGAGTTCATAGTCAAGAGTGTTTGTGTGTTAATATCAGAAAATGCATAATTAGCACTTGGAGACTCAAGTCTCAACTCTAGCCACATCCAGAGATAAACTACAAACTAAGACTTTCCTTCTGCCATAGACAATGTGTGCCCCACCTATGATTCCTCTATGACAATTTCAAGTTTGCCTCCATAGTTAATAGACAAAGGATATTCAAATGTGAAATAACTGTCTTTTCTCTACTTTTCACTCTTCTGATATAGAGACATCGATCTCTATATCATTGAAATTGACTGAGTGGGTATCTGCCATTTGTACCAAGATGCTATGAAACACCAATTCCAGGAGGTGGTCCATAGTCTTGAAGAGGTCTAATTTAAGTATACAACCTTTCAGTATTGGTTGCTATGCACAGCCTAGGTAAACAAACAAAATATGATACTCTGTCCATCTGACTGAATTAGAATAGATAGAAGAAAATTGTAGAGGTATAAGACTGTCTTGGGGACCAAGGACTACAGAGGAGAAAGCTATATTTGAGGGAAACATAATCTAATATTTAAAAAATTAAGTCTTAACCATGTAACTTTTCCATCAACAATTCAGTTTTTAAATTTTATAAAGGCACGTGCAAAAGAGATTGAGTCCAAGGGCACCAATTCAATTTAAATTTAAATTCAATGAGTATAGCAACCATGTCTTACTCCATATTCTCTAGTGCCCTTATCTGAATAACAAAAGGAATGAGAAAGTCTGAATTATAACTGATGGCTGTAACTAGTCACTAACTAGTTTATGACCCTAGAAAACTTACCCGATTTTATCATTCTGTAAATATGAAATTTACCTACTCTCTGAAAATCTCTTCCAGCTCTAACAGCTTATATTTCTATAAAGTGCTAAGTAAATATCTCTTAAACAAATGAAGTATTTTCTTTCTGTAGTTTACTATACACTATTATGTCTATCCTATCATAAGGAATGTGGATGGCTGCTCACAATTTTCAGTTACAAGTTCAATAATTAATTAAACAATACTGAATATCTCCTATGTGCCAAGCATTGTTCTAAGCACAATTTTAGGGATATACATGTCTAAAAACAGTGAACTAACTGAAAATTTCCACCCTTGCGCAGACTAACATTTTAGTAGAAAAGACAGATGATCAATATTACATGTAAGAAAATTTGATAAAGGCAATGAGAAAAAAAGATTGTAGGAATCTTTTGCATATTAGAAAATTAAGGAGTTTAGGAAAATATGTATGCATAGTTTCGATAAAGTTATTTTATCCTACTATTATTATTTTCTATTTTTACAGATTTTTGGGTACAAGTGATTTTTAGTTACATAGATGAAGTGTGTATAGTGGTGGTGTCAGGAAATTAAGTTTACCCATCACTTAAGTAGTGTCTACTGTACCTGACTGGTAGTTTTGCATCCCTTACCTCCTCCTACCCTTTCCTTTGAGTCTTCAATCTTGACTATGACACTGTATGACCATACATACCCATAGCATAAATTCCACTTATAAATGAGAATTGCAGCATTTGACTTTCCATTCCTTAGTTACTTCACTTGATATGATGGCCTCTAGTTCCAACTAAGTTGCTGGAAATAATTATTTCATTTATTTTTATGGCTGAGTAGTATCCATGGAAAATATCATATATATATATATCACATTTTCTTTATTCATTCATCATCTCATGGGCACTTAAATGGTTTCCATATTTTTCTGTTAATTGTACAGTGATAAACATCTGACTATGGATGTCATTTCTATATAAGGACTTCTTTTCCTTTGAGTAGATCCTCCATAGTAGAATTTCTGGATCAAATAGTAGATCTACTTTTAATTCTTTAAGAAATCTCCATACTATTTTCCATAGAGATGGTACTAATACCTTCCCACCAATAGCGTATAAGTATTCTTTTTTTACTGTGTCTTTGCCAACATCTATTGCTTTTTGACTTTTTAATAATGGCCATTCTGACTGGGGTAAGGTGGTATTTCATTGTGGTTTTAATTTGAATTTCCCTGATGATTAGTGACGTTGAGCATTTTTTCATGTTTCATGGCTCACTATATATCTTCTCTTGAAAAATGTGTTCATTTTTAATGGGACTTCTCCTTTCTTGCTGATTTATTTGATTCTGGATATTACTCAGATATTTGTCAGATACATAGTTTGTGAATTTCCTTTTCCTATTCTGAAGGTTATCTATTTACTCTGCTGATTATTTCTTTAGTTATGCAGAAGCATTTTATATTATCAATTCCCATTTATAAATTTGAATTTGAATTTAGGATCTTAGCCATGAATTCTTTGCCTAGGTCAATGTCCAGTAGAGTTTTTCCTTGGTTTTCTTCTAGGATTTTTATTGTTTCAGGTCTTATTTTATGTCTTTGATCCATTTTGAGTACATTTTTTTGCAGGGATCCAGTTTCATTCTTCTGAAAAGATAATGTGTTCTTACCCAAGTGTGAATGAAGTGCATGTAAGATCTGAGTTCACAAATACAGTAGGTTCAGTCTAATGCTTCATCTTTGTGGAAGGCATAGACATTCCTCTTCCTGCCGTTAAAGACTAATTTCTGTTCTTTATTCACAAAGAAAATTTTGGCCATAAAGTTAGAAACACTCAGTTGTATGATGATGGATGAATCATATAGAATTCAATTTTCTAGAAAATGAAGGGCTGTTCTAGACCTATATAGTTCCTAAGAACATAGTCTTCCCTCAAACTCTAGGATTCCAAATCAGTGCTTGAAAGCACACCAGCCACAATAATTAAAAATTCACATGTGCTGAGATGGAACACACAAATTGCTTAGGATTATTATTAAATATTTATTTAGTGCTGTAAACATGTACAACTCTCAACAAACTTGTTACCAGAAGTTACTATCACAAGAGAAAATATATCTAATATGTGTCATTCACTAGAAAACTTTAGTCCTACAACTCACAGGTACCTTAAACAAAAAGTTAGGAAAAAAAGCAAGAAACCCATTTTTCCCAAATCATTACAATTTTTTATCTAAGCCACTCATTTTCTAATTTTTCTTCCATTATGGCTTTGGGGTTTTCAATTAAACAGGTCACTTATCTGTGAAAACAGGATCCTTAAGGCCTGAGGTTCCATCTGTACTAGAGGCAGAAGCCCACCTAGAGTCATCTCCCACTTTGTAATTGATAGAAACACTTTGGAAAGTACTTTCTTGTCATATAAAAAGAAAATAATAAAATACAAATTACTTAGCACTTCTCAAATGAGACCTTCTAAGCATATTCCAAAGCAATCCCATTATTCCTTGTATAAATTAATAAGTTAAAACAGAGTTTGTTAACTGATCTATCTTATGACCCATGAGCAATCTAGCTACGTGGTCTAAAAGAGCCTGATGAAGCAAAAAACCAAAATAACCCCCAGAATTTGGAGGTAGTAGGCCTGGACTCCAGGGCAATCTGCTTTTTACTGGTTCCATGACTTGTGAGGGCGGTGGAGAACCCAGGGGAGCAGGGAATCCTTTAATCATTCAAATCATTCATTTCTTCATATGCCAAATGGAAATAAACATACCATTTTATAGGACTTCTGAGCAGCCCAAATTATATAACAAGTATACAAGGACTATAAAAAGCATTGGATAGGGCTGGGTGTAATGGCTTATACCTGCAATCCTAGCATTTTGGGAAGTTGAGATGGGAGGATTGCTTAAGGCCAGGAGTTTCAGACCAGCCTGAACAACATAGCAAGACCCTGTCTCTACAAAAAATTAACTAGGCATGGGTGCACACACTAGTCCCAGCTACTTGGGATACTGAGGCAGGAGGATCAGTTGAGCACAGGAGTTGGAGGTTGCAGTGAGCTACGATGACACCAATGTCCTCTAGCCTTGGCAAAAGAGCATGACCCTGTCTCAGGACAATTGTAACTGTAATAATGTAATAATGATGAAAATCTGGGGATAGAACTAAAAATTGGATGCAAGAGCCTGACTCCCAAGCCAAATTTCAATGCTTAGGTCACAGAATGTCAGAGTTGGACAGTACCTGTGAAATCTAATCTAATCATCCATGAATTGCTTGAGTACCTATCATCAATTTCCCCAAGAAGAGATTGTTAGGTTTTAGCTTAGAATTTTCCAAAGACTTTCTCCTGTCTGTTAAAACATTATTTCATTATAATGAATGGGAATTTGCCAGATCTCCCTGACTTACCTTTGTTGCTAATTTTGGTATTAAAAATACTAAGTTGAATTTATTTTCTATGGGGAAGTCTTCCAACAGCAATCAGTGCTCCAGGCTTTCTTTTCTCCATACCTCCAAATGCCACTTAAATCATGGTTTCTGGTGCCCTAAGCATATTAGCCAAAGTTCTCTGGACACAGGCACTTATCAATTTGTCCTACCAGCATACAAAGGAAATGGACCATTGACCTCATTGTTCTGGACACCGTGTTTCTCTTCATGAACACTCATTGCAACTCCACCTTCATCTCAACTGAGAAGATAGCTAGGCACAAAAATGGTGATCTGGTGTTATTAACAGAGTGATGATACAACATTCCTGTCCATGCCTTTCGTTTCTCAAAGCAATCATGTGTCAGGTCCCTGCCACTTCTATTTCTGTTCAACTACCTTCTGAAAGACTAAAGCCTAGTCCCCACTGGAACAAACTCCTGGTTTTATGCAAAAATTCTCAACACCCCCCACTAATAATATTCAGAGATAAACAGAAGATTAAGATTCTCTTAGATAAATGCCAAGTTTTGTAAAGAGGATTTACCCAGTACTGCTCTGAAGCCATAGTGATTCTGCAAATAGCTCACTAAACAATTTTAAGACTCAACACACTTCAATTTTTTTAAAAGAAGGAATAAGACAACACCATATAAACAATGTCAAGATAATTACAGCTTTATGCTTAAAAATATACTGTCAGATATTTTTAGTCCATCCTCAGATATATTACGACATCCACTTTCAGAGATACAGTGTTCCGGTAGTGTTGACTTCAGTTTTAGGGTCTGTTCAGCCTGAGCCTTATTATTTAGAGACGAGCATGTCATGGTCACTGATAGAAATACATGGAATGCTTCACACACAAACAGGCCTTCTCTTTCAAGATGAACGAAAGCAAAACTTAGTGCATCTGGGTTGATCAACCAACATGGGAAACTCTTGTATAATTTCAAAGTCTCAAAGTTGTCTAAACAACAGACTCAAATTAACTTTTTATTTGCCCTTTAGAATTGCCTGAAAAAGACAAGAGTCAAAGCTGGCAACTACCCTTATCGGGTCCTTGATTTTCTGAGAATGATACCTTTCTCCTCTATTCATTTTAATAGTCTATTTTAGAATATACCCTCTCCTGTTCAAAGTTCAGAATCCACCCTAAATTATAATTAACTTACAGTTCATCACCCCCTTGTTCTTTCTAAGCA
Organism: Galagoides demidoff; assembly: GCA_963574575.1. Classification (NCBI taxonomy): domain Eukaryota; kingdom Metazoa; phylum Chordata; class Mammalia; order Primates; family Galagidae; genus Galagoides; species Galagoides demidoff. The sequence goes on from CAUYQV010067242.1 coordinate 26,328, forward strand.
TCTATCACTGGAACTGAGAATTTCCTCTAGTATAAAGATTTTTCTGGTTGTTCAGAAGAACAGGTTGCTCTAAGGCTTACTTTAGATGAATCAGGCTAAAGACTCACAGCCTGATTAACTGAATTAGGTAAGAATTTTTTTTCTTATCTCCAACCTTCTACTATGTTTCCTCCCTTTCCCATACAGGGTAGTGTTCACAGGCCCACTCAGTGACACCATTGTCAACGCAAGACACACGAGATTGGTCAGAAAATCTTCTGTAGCCAAACAAGTCCAAGTAGATGGTAAATACTCACAACATAGACTTAATCTTATCTTCAAGACCTGGACTCATCCAACTGCTGTGTCATGGTTCATCTTCTGTGGCATTTGCTTATTACTATAAAATCACAATTTTTCATGAAGATAGATAGGAAGGGAACAGAGACACTAAAACTAGTATATTTTCAGAAGAAATCATTAAAAAAAATACACAACAGAGATTCAGTTGAAGGTTTCTTTTGTAATACTTTATCAAGGACTTAGAGAGAACAAGAGGAACTAAGGCTACCAAGGATCTGCCTTTCCCTAAGGTGAATAGAAGAGCTGGATCACCCAACACTGCTGACTGGGAGCTGAGCCATGCAAGAAGCCTATGTTTAGTGTCACATCAGTTGATTCAGGATGTTAAAGATAGTTGAAATATAGTATTAGCAATATTAGAGTCCAGATGACAAAACATATGGCCTTGGGTAGAAGCGGCCCATCTTTCACTTGAAGATCATAACTTCAGAAGGGAAAGGATGACATAAGATAGAAACAGCATAAAAGGTCTGACAATTAAGTTTGCAAACTTGCCACCAGGAGCTTACATTGGCTGCACTGCACAAACAACTTGTTTATGGTTTCATAACCTGGGGATATCAGTGTCTAACAGTTGTGTCCATGTTGACGTGTGGCATTGACTTGCAGTGGCATTTGTTCTTGGTATTGCACGTCTTAGTGTGCCACTGTAAGAATGTTGGAGCTCAAGTTAGGGCAATGAACAAATATTTGTACACATCTTATTGAACTTGGTGTAAGTGGATGTGAAATCAAGGACATGTAAGTATATGGGGATAATGCCATAAGAAAATGGCAGTGTACAAATGGATTAAACATTATTCCGAGTGGAGCAAAAGTGTCACCAATGAAGAGAAGTCAGGGCGGCCAGTAACTGACAAAACCATTGCAAAAAATCATCAAAGTATACATCACAATCATTGGTTGACTGTGAGAAGCATAGCAGACCAAGTAAACATCAGTAGAGAAACAGTTAGGAAAACGTTAACTGAAAATTTTGGCCAACAACTTACGGCTCTTGCATCATGACAATGCACCAACTCACACAGTACTGTCTGTGAGGGAGTTTTTAGCTAGTAAAAAAAAATAATTGTATTGGAACAACCTCTCTATTCACCTGATCTTGCCCCCAATGACTTTTTTTCTTTACCCAAAGATAAAAGAAATATTGAAAGGAAGATATTTTGATGACATTCAAGATATCAAAGGTAATAGGATGATAGCTTTGATAGCCATTTCAGAAAAAGAGTTCCAAAATTTCTATGAAGGGTGGTTTAGGTACTAGTGCTGGCACATAGCTTTCCAAGGGGAATACCTTAAACATGACTGTAGTGATGCTCAGTAATAAGGTATGCAGCACTTTTTCTAGGATGAGTTTGTGAGCTTAATTGCCAGATCTTCCAGTGTACTTTTCAATAGCGGGTAAAGAATCTGAATGGACATGAGATCTGGAGAGTGAGTCCAAGTCCTGAAATTATGTGTATTAGCTCTGTGACCTTGAATAAGTCATCCCTATTTCCCACATCTGAAAAATAGAGACATCACTGCCAGGTCTGTCATGCTGCAGTTCTGACTGAGCTTTCCAAACTTGCAGAGCTTTAGGTAAATACCAGCTTTGTCATTAGTACCACAATGATCCTCATCTCACCAGCAACAGCAAGCACACACATCCAGTAAGAAATAAGAAAATGGATACACGATAATGGGAAATTCAAAGACCCACAGTAGTCACTGACAGTCAAGTTCAGTAGTGGAATATCACTTCCCCCCTCCCCCCCCCCCCCCCCCGCCCCACCAAGGAAGGACTCTTGAAGGTAATTCATCTGTGGCAGACTTTTGTATGTTTAAAGAGAGAATGGGTGTCTTGTAGATGTTGTAGTTATAGTATCTCTAGCTATTTTAACATGAGGCAATTCTGCCCTCTGTATAACACGTATCTGTCTATCTATCATCTATCTATTAGTCATTTATCACTCCTTCAAAATAAGTCATAGACATCACACTTCACCCTAGTGTTCAAAATGTTGCTTCTAAAAACAAGAATATTTTTTCTACCTAACCCCAATACCATTAAAATACTGAAGAAATTAACATTAATGTATTATTTAGCATATGTTTATATTAAAATTTCTCTAACTTTCCCAAATCCTTTATAGCTATATGTTTTTGGATTCAGAAATCAATCAACACTCTTGACTTGCTTTTGAATGGGCTATCTCTTTAATCTCCTTAAATCCAGTAAAGTGGCTTCTATCATTGACAATATTGAAGAACTCATTGCCTTGAAGAAAGTCTCATCATCTGGAATATTTTTATTTCCTTATAGTTGGAGAAAGGTTGAATTTAATTTCTTTTCTTATATTTATTTTATATTATTTCATTTATTTTTTTGAGACAGAGTCTCACTCTGTGCCCTGGGTAGAGTGCTATGATGTCACAGCTCACAGCACCTCTAAATTTTGAGCTCAAGCAATCCTCTTGTCTCAGCCTCCCAAGTAGCTGGGACTATAGCAGCTGCCACACTGCCTAGCTATTTTTAGAGCCCAGGTCTTGCTCTTGCTCAGGCTAGTCCTGAACTCCTGAGCTCAAACAATGTGCTCAGCCTCCCAAAATGCAAGGATTATAGGCTTGAGCCACTGCACCCAGCCTGGAGGTTAAACATTTTAGCAAGACAATAGTCTTGCTAAAATGTAGGTGAAGCTGTGTACATCCTACCAGCTGGCACCTGTCAGTTTTCACCACTCCTGGGATGCTAAATTTCATCACGTGGATTTAGAAGGTTTCTAACAGACCCCTCTCAATTGTTAAGGGACCTTTTCTCCCTTGCATTTAAGTCATCTGTGCGGTGACCTTTGGTACACTTTCCCGTACTTTTAAACCTACCATAATTTTAATGAAATGTAAGTAAAACTGTTACAAGTAACAAAGGGCTCCAAAAAGAATAGAACAACAACAATAACAGTATATTACAAATCTTTCTATTTAAAGGGAAAAAAGGGGAGGCATGGAAGGAAAGCAAAATGACCACAGTGAGCTTCCTCTGTTGGCCTCATTTTATTTATACCTTGCTCCCTCTCACTTCCTGGTACAGCATCTAGTTTAGTAGGAGATCTCTGACATGGCAGCACTTAATTACCTTAATAGTTTCAATGAAAGCTCCAGCACTGCATAGGCAAAGTGATGGGAAAAAGGGGGTAGCTGATAGGGTTTGGACAGGGTTGGGGATGGCAAGAGATAGAAGTTCTTTTAGGGTGGTGCTTGGCAATTCTGTCAGTCTGGAATAGGCCTAAGGTAATATTCTGATGGAAACCAAGAGAGAAGTCCATCCACTTCTCTCTGGTACACTTGACACTCTCTGGTCAAGCCCTCCTTATGCAAACATACTGCTATAGAATCTTCCTTCTCATCCTCAGGCGGACTTAATGGACCCTATCTCCTATGTCCACGTAGCGACTCAGTCAGAACCAGCAGTGCTGATATCTGCACTGAAATCCTTCACTCAGTGTGCCTCTCCTGCCTTTCCTAGGAACCTGTGAGCCCTATGAGGGCACAGCCTGTGCATCTGGGTGTTGCTCACAAGTGGCAGTCACAGAGAAGGCACTCGGGAAATATATCCAGCATGGAACAGTTGTGTTCCAAATAGATCAAGCAATGGCAGTTGTGTTCGCAAGCCTTCTACCTTTGACTTCACCTTCCCAGTAAAAGGTAGAGCTGGCATTCAGACCAAGACATTGCTGCTCTGGAGCCCATATTTACAACCAGTATCCATGGAACTGTTCCCATGGCATTGGATCGCAAGGCACAAGGGCTCATTATACAAAATAAAGTCCGTTAGCCCGCCATTCAAGGCCTTCTCCAGAGTGGTCCTGATCTACTCTCCAACTTATTTCCCACTATTTCCTACTTCCCACATGTGTATTTTACTTAACAATTCTATTCCCTGTCATGTCAAATTTTTTTTCCATAAATACTGGCCTCATTTTCATCCTATTTTCCTACTTCTGAATCTCAATTAGCATAATTTTAAACACTTCCTCAGAGGCCAGTGACTCCATTTACACACTTTCATTCTTGCCTCTGGATGTTCTGTCTCCTTTTTTCTGAATTCTCAAATAACACCAGCTGAACTTTCAGTTTGTCACTTTCTGTTTGTGTTACAATAAAACATCACAACTCCATACACCTCCCCTGTACGGGGCTTTCAAAGGTCAGACTCAAGTCTACCCCAGCACCAAGTAGCACAGTGACCTGTGCATAGGGGCACTCAGGTGTTTCTCATGGAAAGTAAACTTTTCTTGAATGATCTTGGCCCCAATTTACATGTTTTATTCTATCAAGTGGAAGAGAATCATTATATATCTGTCTAAAGCTAATCTTCTTCATAAACCCTGGCCTTTAAAAATGTAGCCTAACCAGTTCTCCTTAGTGGTGTTTAAATGTATAAACCTGGATTCTAATTCAGTCCTATAAATTATTAGCTATTGCTTATTGGGCAAATTAACATTTCTGTGCCTCAATTTCTTAGCCTGGAAAAGATAATAGCATTGACTTCACAGTGTTACGTTTTCCCATAAGAATGAAATGAGTTAATTCTTATAAAGTATATAAAATAGTGTTACCATATCATAAGCACTCAGTAAAATCCATTTTCCCAAATTTTCTCAGCTAGTATAATTCCCTTTTGGCAATGATATTTACCAATTGGGGACATATGTTCTATTGTTGCTAGGAACTTAAATTTAATCAAGCATTATGAATGGATTTTTAATGGGCATATCTTATTTTCTTAAATAAACCCTAAGCCCCAGGAACAAGAGGAAACTTTGAGTACTGAGCATATGCCAAGAAGTGGACCAAGTATTTATGCTTTTCATAAATATTTCATTCATTCCTCATAATAACTTTTATAACAGTGTAAGCTGGTTATTATTTTCACATTATAGATAAAAAAACAAAAAAGAAGGTTTAGGAGAATAAGTAATGACAATAATTCATATGTTCAATATATTTATTAAAACAATTGCTCTCTATGTTCAATTATCTTCATCACTAAATATTTGTTGCTGTATTTGAAGCATATATATCTAATAAGTTAGCTTTTCATTTTTAATGTACCATAATACAAGACCTTATTTTTCACTTTTAACATGATTTTTATAAAAAAAAAATTTTTATCTTAGATCCCATTTTAAACTTTCCTCCGTGGTAATGATAAGAGCATGATATGCATGTAGTATATTTTAATATAGCTAGAGACCTTTGTGAATTTTTGTCCTGTTTTACTTTTCTCCATGCATTTGTGTTAATCTCTATCAGTTTATGTTTATCATAATTCTTCTTCTTTGGATTAATGCTGTGTCTATACTGAATAGACCAGTGTTGCAAGAAATGCTAGAGAACATTTGCTCTACACCTTTGATTCATCCAGGTGGGAAATAGGGCTGAAGCAGATGACGGACGTCCCAGTATGGTACAGAGAGAGAGGGCACAGGAGAGGCCAGAACCAGACTTCTTTATCTACACTCTTGTGCTCTCTGAGTTCAGCTGTGCTGCCACCTGCATTATAAATAAACACCACCTCCCACTGTGCTGTTGGGCCAGTGCCCTTAGTTTACTTGTCATTATATATTCCCACAGAGGGAAAGCATGAAAATAGGAAATACATGAAGAGGTAAAACCTCTGTGCAACTTTTCTACTTCTGCAACTCCTTCAACTTCCACTTGTATTGAAGTGTAAAACAGGGAAATACAGACCCAATGTCCTTTCCCCACAAAAGGCAGGGCTACTTGAAAAGTGGTCAGCACCTGAGTGTCTAAGAATTCTTACCACCATGTGATTAGACAAGTACAGAATAGGGGATGAGCATTTACAAACAAGTGTATCAGTTTAAAAGAGTAATTTGTTATCGGTTAAATCTAATAATGACAAAACTTGGTCTTCCATTTTCTTTGGAGTTTTTTAATTTTCTTCGTTATTGATTTTACTTGTATTCTGCAATGATACTGGTTACCAAAAGATTGGGAGGAAGGGAATCTTTCAGCACAGATTATTTGAAAGATTCTGTTTTAAAGGGCTTAGGTTTGAGTGCCACCAGTTTTTTAATAAAGTATTCCTGATGTTACTGACAAATAGAGCTTTTAAAATGTATATTATTTGACCTAAGCCTTCTTATGCCTCATATCACTTCTTGCTAGATTAATAATTAGTTGTGTGTTTGTCTTATATCTTTTGAACCTTAATGAGAACAGGTTGTGTGTCCACAGCATATAATTCATAAATTTCATTAACTATTCTGAGTTATTCATAGATTTGAAGAGGGGAAAAGTTACAACTACAAATAGATTATCATTTCTGGAACTCAGAAAAAGGATTCAGCACATATGGATTAAATAAAACACAACTCCAAGCTTGGCGCCTGTGGCTCAATCGGCTAAGGCACCAGCCACATACACCTAAGGTGGCAGATTCGAATCCCCAGCCCAGGCCCGCCAAACAACAATGATGGCTGCAACCAAAAAATAGCCGGGCGTTGTGGTGGGCGCCTGTGGTCCCAGCTACTTGGGAGGTGAAGGCAGGAGACTCACTTGAGCCCAGGAGTTGGAGGTTGCTATGAGCTGTGATGCCATGGCCCTCTACCCAGGGGGATAGCTTGAGGCTCCGTCTCAAAAAAAAAAAAAAAAACCAACTCCACTCCTGAAAGTGATCAGGAAATACAGTAACATCTCAGGGTATAAATTCAATATCCACAAATCAGTAGCCATTGTATATGCCAATAATAGCCAAGCTGAGAAGCGCATCAAGGACACAATTCCCTTCATAGTAGCTTCAAAGAAAATGAAATACTTAGAAATATACCTAACAAAAGAGGTGAAAGATCTTTTCAAAGACAGTTATGAAACCCTAAGGAAAAAAAACTGCAGAAGACACTAACAAATGGAAGAATATACCATGCTCTTGGGCTGAAAAGAACTAACGTTGTCAAAATGTCTATTCTACCCAAAGCAATCTACAGATTCAGTGCAATTCCCATTAAAGTATTAACATCATATTTTGAAGAACTGGAAAAAAATAGTACTTTGTTTTATATGGAACTAGAAAAAACCACATATAGCTAAGGCTATTCTTAGTAATAAAAACAAAGTTGGAGGCATCACCCTACCAGACTTCAGGCTATACTACAAGTCCAAAGTAATCAAAACAGCATGAAATTGGCATAAAAATAGAGATATAGACATATGGAACAGAATAGGAAACCAAGAGTTGAAACCAGTCTCTACTTGATGTCTGATCTTTGATAAACCTAACAAAAGCCTACAGTGGGGAAAAGAATTCCTATTCAACAAACGGTGCTGAGAGAACTAGATAACCACATGTAGAAGACTGAAACTCGACCCACACCTTTCACCACTTACAAAAATTGACTAAAGACGGATAAAAGACTTAAATCTAAGACATGAAATGATAAAAATATTGGAAGAAAAGTGTGGAAAAAATCTTGACCATGTTGGATTGGGGAAAGATTTTATGACAAAGACTTCAGTGGCCATAGCAACAATGACAAAAGTTAACAAATGGGATTTAATTAAGCTGAAAAGCTTCTGCATAGCTAAGAACACAAGTAAAGCAAAAAGATACCCTTCAGAATGGGAAAAGATATTTGCAGGGTATGAATCTGATAAAGGGTTGATAACTAGAATCCACAGAGAACTCAAATTTATCAACAAGAGAAGAGTAAACAATCCGATCTATCACTGGGCAAGAGATATGAACAGAACCTACCCTCATGAAGACAGATGAATGGTGAACAAACATTTGAAAAAATACTCATCTTCCCTGATCATCAGAGAAATGCAAATCAAAACCAACTTGAGATATCACCTATATTCAGTGGAAATAGCTCAGATCACTAAGTCTCAAAGCTACAAATGCTGGTGTGGATATGGAGAGAAGGGAACACTTACACTGCTGGTGGGACTGAAAACTAATGCAACCTTTGTGCAAAGGAGTGTGGAGAATCCTCAAAGAACTCAAATTAGACCTCCCATTTGATCCTGCAATCCCATTACTAGGCATCTACCCAGAAGGAAAAAAAAAAAACATTTTATCATAAGGACATTTGCACTAGGCTATTTATCGCAGCTCAATTTACAATCACCAAAATGTGAAAACAACCTAAATGCCCACCAATCCAGGAGTGGATTAACCAGCTGTGGTATATGTACCATGGACTATTCAGCCATTAAAAGGAAAGAGACTTTATATCTTTTTAATTCACCTGGATGAAGATTGAACACATTCTTTTTAGTAAAGCATCACGAGAATGGAGAGGCAAGAATCCAGTGTACTCAATTCTAATATGAAGGCAGTAGATGATCTACTACAAGGAAGGGGATGGGGTGAGAGGGAGTCGGTTGAGGGGTGGGGGATGCGGATGGAGGTTCACAGTGTATGGCACACCTCTTGGGGGTGGGATACAATTATGAGAGGGACTTTATCTAACAAATGCAATCAGTGTAACCTAATTCTTTGTACCCTCAATGAATCCTCAACAACAATAATAATAATAAAAAAATCCAACTCCATATTTTCTACATGAATCTTTAGACCAGTGGGAGAAGTGAACATAGGCAGTAACCTTATTTCTCCTTAATGGGAAGCCAATAAGTTATCAGAAATTGTCTTAAAATAAAAAACTCTAAGGACTACTGAGATTTTAGTACAAGCTAAGTTGCTATTAAATTTATGTCAATCTCCAATGCAGTTCCCATAATTACTCAGTTGTGTGCAATTAGATCCCAACTCCTAGGTGTGTGGACTCAAACACTTCACCAGTACAGCAAATCGTACTCCTGATTACTAAGGAAATCAGAACAGGACATTTACTTCACAAGTCAGCTCTAGACCTCACTCACCAAAGTATTCATCAGCAGGAGGATTTTCCATGTCATACAGCATCTTCTTGGTCAGATGCTCAAGCTCATCTTCTGGGCGGAATGAAGGGGGAACAGATGTAGGCCCCATTGACCCGGGGTGTCCACCCTGGAAGGCAGAAACACACAGTTCTTTAATTACAACCTACATCATCCACCAAGGCCATAAACATCAACAAGTGATGTTTGCATTGGAGAGGATAGAACACTGGACTGGGCTGTAAGGAGAACAGGGTTTTTGAATTAGTTTTATCATTTATTCAGTGGCTAACATGGACATATTTTTATTTCCTTCCCTTATCTAGATGAGTCATCTATCAGGCTTTAGAAACCCATGTTTACAACAGAAGGAATCTATTTTGTTCAGCAATTGCTAAGCAATCACTACAGACTGTTATATATTTATAAAAAATGATAAAAAATGGGTTTTTCTCCCTTATAGATCTTAAATAATATATTAACATTCATATATCAACATTAACATTAATGTATTATATAATATATTAATAAATAAGAAAAAAGGATGTAGGAAGTTCACAATTGGGATATGTACAGGGACCTCATGCATAGTTCTGAGGCAGCTGAGCAGAGTAGGACTTACTCAGCTACAGATAAGGCAAAATACACATACATGTTTCTTACATTCATGTGAAAAAAGTCAGATAGCATAGGAGATTCTGGCAGCTGTGAACTTCTGGGCTAGGTATAAAGTTTGAGATAGGAAATGAGGTGAATCTTATCAGTACTGGAGTCCAGAAAGTGAATCTACTGGTGCCAGTTCTCTTGTTCCAGTTAAGGAAGTTGAGTCATTTTTTTCCCCAGCACTGCAAAAAGCCAAGTTTCAAATGTGGATAGTAAGTGGTATTGACGCTGAGGATGTTTCAAGAGGTGAGTACACCAGAAGTCTATCAACGTAAGAGAATCAAGGGTCAGGATATTGAAGATAACGAAGAATCCAAAGTGTAGAGAAAGAAGAAAGGTCAGGTGCTAGATGTAAAGTCACTTTGTGGTATGTAAATACAACAGAATTTCTTACATTTTCCTTTGCCTATAACTTTGACCATTTCCAGTATCACACCCCAGCATCCTTCATCAGTGTTATAATGTCAAAATACTAATGTTAATAAACCTCAAAAATGCTAAAGTCAAAACTAAAACGTAAAATTAAAACTTAAAAATACTAAAAGCTTCAAAATGATGCTGATGTCCACCAGACTAATGGGCAGGAGATGGAAAAGGCTCTTGTTGAGATGTTTATTCTTAAAACAGTTGGCTTAGAGTTTCTCTTTTCAGAATGTTTATGAGAATCAGTTCAACAAGATTAAAAAGCTACATATTCATTTTCCATTACTTTCACTACACCAAATGAGTTCTTGGATGTGACAATCCTGTAAAGTACAAATGTGATTGGTCTTACTACTAACATGCATTTCAACAACTTCAAGAGGAGTAGTGATCATTTGTGTTATGTATAAGGCATTAGATACCTTCTAATAATAGAGGTGAGCATGTTTGATATCTATTTGGCCTTTTCTGTATAATAATTTCCCATTTTTTTGTTTCCTACTGTGTGTCTGTCTTCCAAAATCCTGTAAAGACACACAGTAGGCTAGAAAGGCCAACAATCTTTTATGTTGATCACTATCCTCACCCTGAGACTTTATTTCATTGTATGTTTAGAAGCTGGAAAGCAGTGAATAAACTCTAACATATGGTCAGGTTACAGAAACAAAATAATCAAGCTGTATGCCTGGATCTGAAGAATCATTGTGTTCATTTTCTCCTTATAAAATAGGGAATTACCGACTCATAAAGATCAGAGAGAGCTACCAGGGCAAAAGCCCATCCTAGACTCACTCATTTATCCAATGGATGCTAAAGGTTAAACTTGGGGCCTCCTTTAAACTGTAAACATCGCCTGAAGTATAGTTTTAGTGTGAGGGTTAAAGGAGCTATTAAATTATTCATTTATTCTTCTAGTGATTAGCTTTTTCCCTTGTTCTTACAGTGACTATTTTGTGTGCCCTCTGCAAACACTAGAGAGGGGCACAAAGATGTATTAGACACAATCCTTGCCCTTGAGAGGATGGAGTCTAGTGGGGGTAGGAGACATGAACAAACTACTAGGTATAAAAAAATGGCACAATGTATCATTGCTGGGCATTTACATAGACAGAAACATTGGATGATTATTTACCAGTAGTATCAAACTTTTAACGATAAACATGCTATCAACTTCTAGGAAAGTAAAAATACTCACACAAGTACATAAAATTCTATACTGGGACTTGTCACAGGAACAATAGTTAGAACTTCCTTAGATGAGCACCTCCTTACGTTGACCTATTTTCATAGACTGGACATGCACCACATGTACGTATCAGTACAGGAGGCCTAGTTCCTTATGTTGACCAGCTTGTTACATTCCCTTGTGGTCAACTTATACTAAAGAGGAGGAACAAAAAGTAACCATGTAACTATCCATCAAAGGAATTGCCTAAACAGAAAATCATAGTTTTATACACTGTAAATCCCTACACACAGGCATGCAAAGAGGGCCAAGGCATGTTAACATATTAACAGATCTGGTTGCAGAATAGGATATTTAAATGATGGTCCCCTTACGGTAAAAATAAGTACAGTTTCATTATTTACAGATCTACAAAGATGCTGGAAAAAAGTATGAAAAAATATATTAAAATTTTATAGGAGATTATCTCTGGGTGTCAAATTCTAGGGTTTCTCACTTTCTAAATTTGCTTTGTACTTTACAGCATATAGTTTTACTTTTGTAATCCATGACTATAACCTTTTTTTCAACATGATGATGTCAAGTGATAAAGATGTGCTTGATGCTGCCAAACTCCTGGAGCAGGCTTCTAACCCAGGCAGACAGAGAACTCTGGGAGAGGCAAAAGCTCAGAGCTGAGAAGCAGTGTGATGTGAGCAGGAAAAATGACAAGTGGGTCTGTGGTCAAGTCTGGAGAAATGGAAGGACAGGAAGGGTCTACTTGTCACTGCCATGTCACACTCATGTAGTCAGGGCTTCTCTACAAGTCAGAGGTTCTAGGCTTTGGGTGACACATTGGACAACTCTCCCAATCTGATGAACTAAGCTCTCTCTTGACAAAATAAAAATGTCATCCATAAAGATGCACAATTACAATTTTGAGAACTTCACAGACCACAGGGAACATATCTGGCTCAGATTTATAAAGGAGAGACTCGGCCTTCTTGTTGTGCTTCATTTAGGAATGTCCAGGTAATAGAAACCACAGTAGGAATTTTTACCAGGGGAGTGATCTAATTAGACTGAGAAAGTTCTCTCTGCGGGAGTGGGGGAGGGTTATGGGCGAGCAGTGGGACTGGAATAAGATGGGTAGTTTATCACACTACATCTGGGGCCAGCTATTTTAGAGGAATATGCTATGTGCAACTATGATGGCTGGAGACAGATTCACCTGTAATAGTCAACTGGCATCCTTAGATAAGTCCGTTCACCTCTTATAACTTAACATTCCTTTCCATACAGCAGGCTTGCCAGGGCCACCTCACTCTGTAGAATTTCAGTGAGATAACCCGCATCTCCTGGTAAAGACAGCATAACTCCTTTCAGACCATTATCACAAAGAGGCTCCTTCTGAAATCTCCCACCTTGCCTCTGAGGGAGAGGATTATTCCAGTTCAGGTCACAAAGTTGACTATGAGATGGAAAAGTGGCCTACACCTTTTCTCCAGGCTCATAATAAAAGGGGAGCTTGAGTACAAAATATGGTGTCACCTGACTAAAGTCATTTCCAAAACTGTGTCGCAAACAGGCAGGAGTAATTTGGAGAATAAAAAGAATGATACATTTTTCTCAAAATCTGGGAAGGTATTTTGTTTCAACCAAACATGGCTTCTCATCGAGAAAGTGCTAGAAAAAGTATAAATATTCCGTCTAATAATAATGGTGCTATCTGTTTTAATTAAGCCAAGCAACTTTTTTGGGTAGAGTGCTGTAGCGTCACAGCTCACAGCAACCTTGAACTCTTGAGCTTGAGCAATCTTCTTGCCTCAGCCTCCCCAGTCGCTGGGACTACAGGTGTCCACGACTATGCCCAGCTAGTTTCCAAACAACTAGTAAAGAAACCTGATTAATTCCTGTTTTTAGTCTAAGGGCGGACCCTCAGAGAAGGGACCCAATTTGTCATTGTCTGAGCCTCATATCTGCTTCCCTTGCAGCACAACAAGAAGGCCAAGTCTCTCCTTTATAAATCTGAGCCAGAAATTTAGATTCCATCCATAGCACTTACATTTCAAGTAGAAGTCTAATTTCAAAGTGCTTACCTTGTCAGTATTTCACAGATTCAGAGAAAAATGCCTCATTCTTTTTATTCTCCAAATTACTCCTGCGTGTTAGCTTGCCATACTGTTTCTGAAATAACAAATTTGGGAAGGCTCTTTTCTTTTAGATTCTTCTCTTTTATATAATGCTAATCGTGGATTCCCAGTATTTCTTAAGAGAAAAGACCCCCCCAGGAGACAATGTCTCAGAGTGGTGCTGAGCTTTATTTGGCTACAAAACTCAACCCCTGTGTAGTACATAATCGGGAAAACACCAGGTCCCTTGGTTAAGAGTTGTCTCTCATATCTAGGGAGGTAGTGTAGGACGTTGGATGTTCAAGTCCTGTGAGTAGGCGTGTAGTACTATCTCACTCTGATTAACAGAGACCCCTCTAATTTCTCTCTCTCCTGATAGTCCTAAGAAAAATTAACAACTATTTTTAATTTATTTTTTGATAAGCCACTTCTAGCACATTGTATCGGGAATAAAACACCACTGAAAATGTGTGGTGGTGGATGCTGGAAGGGGATGATTTGCATTATTTTGTTTTTTTATTTCTCCAGAAGTAGAAGTGTGAATAGCAGCAGTGGCACAGTCACTGTGGCAGGATAATTACTTATTTTGCATGACCCTTTACAAGGAGCTTACTTTCGTATCACATACGTAAGATCTCAGATGTCTACACAACAGCCCTGTCTAATATGTAATCCTGTTTATGGGTGAGGAAGCTGAGGCTAGGGAAGATAGGCGTGCCACCTTGTGTGAAGACCACTGCTTAAAAATGGCATAGACACTGTCACTGGTGTGGGCTGGGTCAGGCACATTTTTGCTCAAAGGCAATGAGTTGTAGAGTTCTGATATCATTCTCCTTAAGTCCACCTAGGGCTATGATTCGGTGGTAGTTTGGATTGTAATCTACTGAGTCTATTGTCTAAGCAAAGCTATTTTTCAGAGTAAAGGTTTGCTGGTGAACAGCAAAACAAAGGCACTATGAAATAAACACAAGCAAAGCTTCTGGGCTTTCCTTCAAAAAAAGAAAAAGGCATTCTTACAAGTATAGACATTAATCACTGATATGTCTGTTTTTTCAAATGTCTGAACCTCTTTGTAAAGAGAAAATTACCTTTTAGAATCCATAGGTGAATTATTGAGTAATAGATTTTAGAGGACTCTCCTAAGGGATTGCCAGGTGCCAAGACGTATAATTACAAAGTCAAATTATTCAGAGTTCCTGCCTCTGACAACGCATAGTTTAGAAAGAGACATGAAAATAGGCCATTACCATAAAATGCAAGCACTAACACATGGGTCTAAATTCAGTGCTCTGAGATGGAAGAAGGCTGCCAGAAAGAGATGACCTTTTAGTTTGATACTGAAGGGTAAATTGGATTTTACCAGACTAAGAAAGCGAGAATGGAAGAAAAGAAAATAGGAAAGAAGGAAGCAATTTAAATGGCTAATACATCAGCTTAACAATAACTACAATAGGTACTAAGACTACTAACTACTCTCCAAGATCTGTTCCCTCCTCTTTCTGGGCACACAGCTGGACTGTATTTCCCATGCTCCTTTGCAGTAGATGTGGCCACATGAGGCACGAGAAGAAAGGAGATCACCACATGGAGGAAAGCCATCCATTCATCAGGTTGGCTTGTCCTACACTGTTAAAGTAGGGAGACTGGAAAGAAATGTACTAAAGGTTAATGTTGAATGCCATGGGAAAGTGAATGGTTTGTATTCTTTCTATCTGTGTGTTTCAGTATTTTCTTTTTTCTACAATAAAGGATTCTTTCTCAGATGAAAAACACCGAAGTATCTGCAATGGTTCTTTTTGTCATTGCTCTTGTCTTGTGAGAGGTCCAGGCGATTGTTACTCATGGAAAAACTTAACATGAAGCCAAATTTGCCTCTAGGTCCCTGGCAAACCTTACGGATAGGACCTGTGAAATAATAAGGACTTGTTTCCAAAACAAAATACACATGGATAGACTCTTTGATGAATAAGGAGATTCTGCCAGGGTGACACAAAAACCATGATATTTCTCAACCCGTGGGTCACGACCCCTTTGGACTGTGTTAAAGGCTCATGGCATCAGGAAGGTTGAGAACCCTGCTTCATGATGTTTTGAGTGTTTCATACATTCCTACACAGACACACATAAGGGCAGCAGGCCTAACTGCTTATAATCTCTTAAATCTTAGCTCTCCCTTTAACTCACCGAGTGGTTTTGCTCAAATCATTTCTATTTCCTAGGCCTCAGTTTCCTTTTGTGTAAAATGTTATTTTGAAAGATCCCTTTGATTCTATTTTCATTTTTTTTTGTGTGTACTCATAATATGTATGCAGGGCACATATCATTACCAATCTTTAGAGTGAAATCACAAATATTCGTATTTACAGATCCTTTGTAGTCTATAAAAACAGACACATACTGAGTAAGTGGAAACCTCATTATTACAGAGATTTCCATTTGTGAGAGGGCTTAAGCCATTTGTCAGCATCCCCTGAGACACCCAGAACTTCATTCAGCATTCTGAATCTGAGTAAGCAGCCGGCAGGTCACAGCGTTTCTGCAGCCTACTAAACTTTCACCACACGTGGGGCACGGAATCAAGAATATATAAATTATATATCATTATATCCTACTTGCTTTATCCTACTCTGGCCCTTTTCTTGGGTGCAGAAGGAAAAATTCCATTCTTCCTTTCTAAAGAAAAAGGGGAAGCATGGCAAATAGCAGGCAACAAAGTGAAAATGGCTATAGGGACAACACCCCACCGCCCTGGAATCTTTGTTACCACAATTTAGCCATTGAAACCTGTGCTAATGGTCCATTTTACAAAATGGCCACCTGCTCTCTGTCACACCATCAGCTTCCTGAATTACTCAGATACTGACCTTGGTATGGTCCTTTTTCTCCCTTACCTACTGTTGATTGATTAGTTACATACTAGTTACAAAGTGCTAGATAACGTGAATTTAGTGCAAATCTGAACCTCAGCAGAAAAGCACTGTTCAGACAGATTAAAACACCAGGAAAAGGCAGCCAAGATATTCAAGAAGATTACATGATAATGAATACTCTATCACTTTGGGTACCAGAGCTGCTCATTTTTCTTGTCCATTTGTAATGATGTACAAGAGGTTCCTTCGCTCAGAGGGAAAATAACTTCAATTATGTGTTCTTGAAAAAAAGAAACATTGAAATTATCTTCTTTTCAAAAGGTAGAATTAGGCCCGCTTTAGAGCTGAAAGCCTGCCAGAAAAAATATATTTCTGATATTTTTGTTCTTTTTTCCCCTATTTAGCTGTGTCAAGTTTGTGGTTTGCAATTTTCGGTGGCTGCTTCTACTTTTCGGTTCTCCCTGAATAATCATACTTTCCTCCCAACATCTCACTGTAAATGGAAGGCGCACCTTCTGGCTGGGGACAGGCTAAAAGCACTGGCTAGAGAAGCAGGGAGGTGGGAGGAGGAGAGGTGCCTATCAGGTAGCAGTTAAAAACCTATACACCAGCGGAAAGTTGACTTTAAAAGTTTGATTCTAGCTTTGAAATCCAGTCCTGTCAGTCTAACTTTCAAAAGCCTGAAAGTTTTCTTACGGCCTCTGTTTTCTCACATTCCCTTTCTCTTACCACACACTAATGCCTTTAAATCACCTTTCTTAAGCTAAATTTGGAGTCATAGCCAAGGGCTAAAGCTTATGAGTCACAGAGCAGTTGCTGGAAGAGCTATTCCAGCAAGAGAAATGCCTGGCCATCCACGAAGGGGGCGCTGGTGTTTGCACTCCAGGGTTTTAAGTTAATCTGGGTCAATCTGCTGGAAAGTGGCCTCACTCTGTACCCAAATCTCACAGGCTCCATGTATCCCAAGAATGCCTAGACTTGGGGCCTTCTGTCTTGCCTGCCACTTAAGCTCCCCGAGAATTTCTTTTTATTTTATTTTTTTTAATTAGTGATCAGTTTATATATTTTCCTCATGCATACAGTAGAGGATAATAATATCTATTTCATATCAAGAGACTTATCAAATATCAAGTAAATGGCAGTTATAATTATCAGGAGCGACAGATCGGAAATGACCAACAGAGTCGATTTTCTTCTTAGGGGACCATTTGCAGAGGGAGTTCTCTCCGCTAACCCTCCACTTTCCTATTTGCTGACAAGTACTTCAGTGTAGCACACCCGTGTTTCACGTTAATTGTTGTTTTAGCAAGGGATGTAATTACTCTGAGTACTTTTAAACTATAAATCTTGAAATACATGCCATTTGGTGAATGTGTGCCTTGCAGGCTCTCCAAATTGTGAACTCTTCTATATCCGAGACTTCGGCACCAAAAAATAAAGTAAAGCTCCTGTTTGGCTCTTCAAAGCAGAGCAGCCGCCCTTCTGCCTTCCCACCTGGACGAGCTCCAGGCAGACAGGGGACACTGATGCTGTTCTGCCTGGTAGGCAAGAGGTAAAAAGGTGAGTAGCAGGAGCCCCAGATCCTCGGGTTCAGACAGAGGGAGGTCGAAGACCTCTTGCCAATCTAATTCACAGTTCTCATCTCAATGCCCCTTCCCTCTGTACCCCCAGAAGGTCCTCCTCAAGGAAGGGAGTGAGTTTTCTCTGTGGGGTGAGAAGATCTCTCTCCCTCTGCCTTAGAAAAGGCTAAAAGAAGTTATTTTCACAATGCTATGCCTAAAACCTAAAAGTAGCTTTTCCCATCAGAAGGCTTTATGTATGTTATACATAAGGGATTTGATATAATAAAGGCAAGAGAATTACAAGACATCATCTCCATTAGTTGCCTTACCTCAATAAGACTCATGTCATAAAAGTTTGATGAATGAAACAAACTGGTGTTCAAGGTTGTGTTTTCAAACTGAACTTGTCTTGGCCCTTGCTATGCCTCACTAGTGCTGAGGAATACTTCTGAGAAGACACATTTTATTTTTATTTGTTTGCCTGGAACAGTGTAATGGACTAGTCACTCATTGGGGAAAGAGGTGTCATCACAATGTACAACTTTCTACACCTTCTCCCATAGAGAAGCTATCTTCAGTCAGAAGCTACACTTTTAATAAAGTACTAACAAAAAGGATGCTCTACCTAACCATCTCCAGCTGTGGCTCTAATTCACTGGCTGTTGAAAATGGGCTTTACCAATCCCTTATAACGTTAAAAAATGGAAAGATAATACATCTGATAATTAGAAAGATATAAAACTACATGTGTAATAATTTCTGGGTGTATGTGTATGTCTACGCACGTATTAAAAACAGATACTAGAAGCAAGTATACAAAAGTGTCAGCAAGGCTTATGTCAGGATGGCGGGATTATGAGAAATTTAAGGTTTTTAAAAATAATGTTTCATTATCTAAATCAATGTAATAAACATGAATGGGTCTTGGGAAAGAACAAGGAACATACTTTATAAAAAATGAGGCTCCGGCCTTTTCCTTGGTATTCTCCTGTGTGAAGCCAGGAGAGAATGGAAAACCCCAAGTGTGGACAACTTGCTGATAAAAAGGAGGCACCTAGATTTTCAGCTGATATGCACAGAAACACTTTCCTACTGTACAAGCTGTTTCTGTCTAGTGGGCTCGACAGATGCCCAAACGTGACACAAGACACTAAAATAACATGCAAATCAGTTTTCGGTTTTAATATGCAAATACGACGCTTGGCACATCACTTTCCATGGCTGAGGTGAATTTCTGTTTTTTGAAAAATTTCTGTTTTTCGTGGGAAATGCAAACAAATGGTTAACTCCCCATATTTCACCTCACACAAGGTGGTTTTCATTTGAGTCAAAGGGGTTCTTGATCTGCAATCCAAGGCCTTTGGGATGTAAAGAAAGGGTCTGTGTTTTGTTCAATACGGATGCCACCCTGGGTAGGCAAGCCTACCTGCTGACAGTCACGCTGATCACTGGGTTCTGGGCCTCAGCAGGGAGGCAGGCAAAGTGTCTCAGGGAAAAGAACAGACACAAGTATTTTTTGCTGAGCCTCCGAAAATCAAATCAAGGTAGGGCAACACGGTGGGAAGATGGGCTTCTAGTTAGAAACAAAGAAGAGGAAGGAGCCCAAAGTCCTTGTTTCTAGGGTGTGCAAGCAGTGTAGAAAACTGCAGCCCACGATTCCATCTATATTAAATTATCCTCAAACACTAGTAATTATTTAGGGACTACGGCAATTGTGGGAATTAGTAAGTTGCATCTAAGTTCAAGAAATTGACAGTTCTTTTGGGAAATCAAGGCATATGAGGAAGAAATGAAAGAACAAAGCAAAAACATGTTCATATTTTTGATGCTTCAAGAGTAAAGTCTCTGGGCTTTGCTTGAGTTCAAATCTCACATCCACTACTTGCCAATTGTATGACCCAGGGCAACATACACAATTTTTCCAAATGTTCGTGGCTTCAGGCATCAAATAGAGCCCATAGAATTCATTTCCTATGTTAAATAAGATCATTTAGGTAACCTATTTACTGACTGCAAAGATTAAGAAATTAACAATACCTGTAAAGATGTGCCATGCTGTATAAATGCTCTACAGGAGTATCAGGGGGTGATAGGGATTCAGAGAGGGACATTAGAGTGGGCGGAGTGTGTCAAAAACACGCAGAGAGAATAAGAGGCTTGAGTTAGGCCCTCAGGTAGATTCAGGAGAGAAGACAGAATTTTACTCCATCATGTGATTTAAAACCCTTTGCATTTCTATGGTCTTTTATAGAACAAAAGAAGACACCTGGGTGCACATTCATATACACTAGACTGTTGATTATAATTTTTTCCAAAGTATGACATTGTCTTTTTGTGCATAAAGAAACAAACCAAATTGGTGGTTTGTCAAGAAGAGAGTATGTTAAGTGACTTAGCTAAAATCATACCCATATTAAGTGGCAGAGCTGGGAGTTAAAAGTCTTCTGATCCCAGTTCAGTGTTTTTCTACTAATTTAAAACCGCTTCTATATATTCATTTAGAAATATGAAACTTACATGATCTATCATAAAGGTTAATCAAGACTGTCAACCTCACTGATTAAAGCATTGATGCTAATTATACTAGAGTCTGGAGACCAATGTGGCCCCTTTTACTTTCAGAAACATTGATTGTGGTGTAATGGAGAAAGTGTGGGCTTCGGAGGCAGAACGAGCTGCTTCAGATACCAAGTTATTCCTCTTGTTTTGTGTAACACTTCACAAGTTCTTTTTTTTTTTAACCTTAGCATTAGATTCCTCATCTGTAAACAGGGTTGTGGAAGTAGACAGGGGAGACAGGCTGGAGCCACTGTGAGTAACACCTAAGATGATACATGGCATGTGCTAATATTTGACAGGGCCTTATGATTATTTGTATTAAATGCTCACACATTGTCTGTCAAAGATGAGTTATGGATGTCTTTCAAATGTGGCAGGAAGGTGGATGAGAGGATATGAATGACTCTGTCATTCATCAGCACTGCAGCAGGGAAGGAAGATCACGCAGATACCGAGTCTAAAGACCAGCAGCCTTTAATGTTTCTAATTGATTATCAACCACAATCTAATAGCAATCCAACTGAAGAAATTTCTATCTCTTTCCTAACTCTGAAAGATAGAAATACATTAGTATTTAATTTGTATGTTTATTGATTCGTAACTTATGAGAGTGAAATAATGAAGGTATACTCAATGCTTTGTTGGTGCCAGACAAGTTTCAAAATATTTTATACTAGAGTAACTTATTTAATCAGCCAAGTAACCTATCAGGGGGTGGCTGTTCTGATTCTCCCAATTAGAAAAACTGAAGCACAAAGATTATTACCTTGAGAGCAAGCGGAGAGTCTGGGATTTGAATTCATTTGTCAGCTCCAGAAAGTAAGGCTTAACCACAGAAAAAGTGTCTCAGCCTCTCAAGTTACTGCCTCTTTTTTCCCATGGGATTGTATAGTAGCCCATCTATTTACTTGTAGGGGAATTTAGTCACATTTTTACAAAGTCTTGAACTATCAAAGAAACCTTTCTTATGAGCAAACATCATTTTTGATGATATGTTCTCTTTGAGCCCAAGGATGGCAACCCTGGACTTAACAGCCACCCCAGGTCATTCTGATGCAGATGGTCTGGGTATAAGATTTGGAGGTTAAGTTTTGTTGCCTTAACTCATTCATTTGATTCAGCAAAAGCAGCAGAACTGCTCTTCAAAAGATCTACAATCTTTTTCTCCTTTTCTCCAGATAGAAGCTGGAGAATTAATGCTAAGTCTTAAAACAAAGAAAATAATAAATAGCACCGTGCTTAGACAAGGACAAAGGGAAAACTTGCAAAATACTCTACTTCTCTTTTATATTAAAAGCTGGCTCTGCGCCTGTGGCTCAAGGCTAAGACACCAGCCACATACACCTAAGGTGGTGGGTTCGAATCCAGCCCAGGCCCACCAAACAACAATGACGGCTGCAACCAAAAAATAGCCAGGCGTTGTGGCGGGCGCCTGTGGTCCCAGCTATTTGGGAGGCTGAGGCAGGAGACTCGCTTGAGCCCAGGAGTTGGAGGTTGCTGTGAGCTGCGATTCCATGGCACTCTACCTAGGGGGACAGCTTGAAGCTCTGTCTCAAAAAAAAAAAATAAAATAAAATAAAAAGCTAAAGAGTAGTAGCAGCATCACTGTCCAGTGACCAAAGTGAAATTTGTTTTCTCCTGGGTTCTTGCCTAACCTGGATTAAAATGCTAAGAAAATATCCTTTTCTACCAGAATGTAGGCCTCTCTAAATGTAGGAGGCAAATCTAGATCCCTTGTACTCTGTGAATTTCAGAAACCAGAAAGACACTGGAGATCATTTAGGGGTATACAAATTCCTCCATTTATGAGAAACGGAGAGGTCAGAGGGGAGACTGAGTTGTTCCAGGTCATCTAGAAGATAAGGGACAAAATCGAGAGGAAGCTCAGATCAGGAAAGCAGGTCTAATTCAAAACCAGGTTAGTACTCTTTCCTCTACGAGAGATTCACTCAGGGCAGTGGTGTATTCTTGATAACCTGTAATGTATGCTTATTTTGGGCAAAAAGCTTTGGGAGCCCTAATCTCCATTTATGCAGCATTCTGAGGTCCTGAGATGCATGTTGCTGTGACGTGAATATCATTACTGTTATTCTGGGTGAGCCTACACAGACTGACAACAGCTGGCACAAACAGATGTCGTCCACAGAGAATTCTGTCAGGCTGTGCTGGTGCCGTCCCTATACAAAGTTTTCTTTTCCTTGACTAACACAAGGGTCTTTCTACTCAGTCTATGAAGTCCTCATGGGCTTCTTGTTGATACAGTGAAGGTCAAAGCCCTGGCTGAGATGGGCTCAAACTCTCCACTTCCCTCTCATCTTAACTACTCTTTCCTGATAACACACCTTTCGGAGAGAAACACTTCTGCTAAATGGCAAAAATTTTCTTGGTCTGGGGCCTTATTCAATATCTGGGTTTTACAATAATACTATTTCTAGAATCACTACACTTTACATGTATCATCTCCTATAACTTGTCAGATAATATTTCTAGAATAACTTTGCATGCATTAGTGAATTTTTCAAATGAAACAAGTACTTTTGCTGCCTCCCTTTACAGATGAGGAAATTGAGACTCAGTAAAGCTAAATGACTTGCTCAAGGTCATAGAGCTAGTTTGAAAAGGAGCTAGGATTTGTATTCAACTGCACTGGTTCTAGGAAGTTCTTGCTAAGTTCTAGTAACTAAGAATTGAAATAAGGAAGAGCAGGATTTAAAGTGTCACTCTAATCAGAACAAAATGGTTTGGCTGCAATTATTATCAATATAGAAGGTGTTATTATTATTACAGCATCATGACTATCATCAAAAACTTGAAGTGCTTCACTGTCTCCATCATTCAAAGGATTCTGAGTAACAGGTAGAAAACAAGTTATTACTGGCTTTTTCCCCCCCTCCTAATCAAGAAATGTAATGTACTGACTGACCCAGGTCATTTAGCATTCAACCCTCCTGACAATGCCTGATGTGTTAACTCAGCCTCTGGGGCTTCTTGAATAGTCTTTTGGAGAATAAGTAACTAGATGTTACAGCACATCAAGAATGGGAATCACATTGTTTCACTTACAAGATGCAACCTAACAAGTTTCTAATCAACATAGTAACAGAGGAAATGATTGTAGACGATACATTTATTCAAAGTGCAGTTAGTACTTGCCTAGGAAGTGCCATGCTAAAGAAATTGATGAGAAGCATGTCCTTCCCTCTAGGGGATGTAATAGGAAATATTATACACACAGAGACATGTCTATCAATCTAAAGTAAAGCATTTTAATCCTGTGCTATACGAACATAGAGAAAAATAAGATGGTTGCAGTGGGGAGATGAAAAGACACAAGAGAAGGTAGCATTGGAAGTGGGTCTTGGGGAAAGGTGAAATTTGCACAACCAGAGACATAACAAGAATAACACTCATGGGAAGTCCTGAAGAGGTACATGGTGGGTCAGGGGAATAAGTTAGCATCTTTCCTTTTAGGTAAATACAAATGTAACTGATCACCAATGCTTATGCCCCCCCATTGTTCTTTTTAGTTCATTTCATTATCTATGCTGTCCATGAAGATGCCAGTAATATCTTAATGAGGGTGAGGAAAGGTCAACCTATATATGAATCTATACAAGAAGCTGTATGGGGGGAGATGTCTAC
>CAUYQV010067245.1:0-29985 GCA_963574575.1 Galagoides demidoff
AAGAGAGATGGAGACTTTACCTCTTTTATGTTTACATGGATGGAACTGGAAAATATTCTTCTTAGTAAGGTATCAGGAATGGAAAAAAAAATATCCAATGTACTCAGTACTACTATAAAACCAATTTATAATCACTCACACATTCATATGAAAGATGAATCACAACTATAGCCTAGGATGAAGGAGGGAAGGGGAGCAGGAGGGGAAAGCAAGGGGGTGTGTCAATAGAGGGAAGGTCAATAGGGGGATCACACTTATGGGGCATATTGTAAGTACAAGTTGGATCTATCAGGTGTAGAACACAAATGTCATAACACTGTAATTGGGTAAATGAGGTGAAGCCTATGTTAATTAGTAGGATGTAACCACTCCAATTTGTACAAATAATCAACACACAGAATCCCATAATGGCATAAATGTATTCATGATCTATGTACAATGATCTATGACTTAAAAAAAAATTTCATTTTTTTGATGATGGAATAATATTCCATTGCGTGTATACTTAGACCACATTTTCTTTATCAGTTCATTTGTTGATGGACACTTAGATGACTTTTACGTTTTGGCTACTGAGAATATGCTGCTGTGAACACTGGTATACTATATGTTTGACTTCTTGTTTCAGTTCTTTTGGGTATATACCTACGAGTGGAATTACTGGATCATATACTGGATCCTAAGTGAACATAATTATATGTTTAATTTTTTTGAGGCACTACCAAACTATTTTCCATAGGAGTTGTAACATTTTACATTCTAAGGAGTTGTACCATTTTACATTACAACCAAGAATGCATGAGAGTTCTTCCTAGTTTTAATTGAGCTTCTAGGATACTTACCTCGTCTCTGCAACTGATACTATAATCTTGGCTAGCCTGTCAGTGAAGTTGTCTCTCACTCTGTGAAATAATGTCTACACTGTCAGAATGAATTATAATCCATTTAGCAAAGTGTTCTTAGGTCTAATAAAGAAATTTATTTATTGCTCTTTTAAAGATTACCATAAGACTAAATATAATTATAATTTTTTTATGTTTTTTTAATTAATTTAAAATTGAAAATATACGCAGTACCTTATAGGCCTGGGTAAGCATGTAGATTACCCCAGGGGCACCATGACACCAGTGGACAAGCAGATCTCGGGTATCGTCCACACATGGAGGATAATTGCCGGAAGGGAATTTCAGCTGGCAGACATAGTCTACACTAGGCTTGACCAAAGTATGTAACTTCCCTTGGCTCACTCGAAGGCTGGGCTAAAAAATGAGAAAAGGAATTATTAAGTTTTGCTGAAGCAAACAGAGTTTCCTGAGCTTCAGAATGACTTTTATACCAGAAAAAAAGCATGATCAAAAGGAACTGAAAGGTCATTAAAAGGTTTGTATTTTACGCAATTTTCTCACCTATTGGATCCTTTTATTTAAAATGTTTACCTTTAATCTCATGGCAGATTAGGGGTGCTTTTATTATAACACTTTGTGGTTTCATTTTAGATTTTAAATAATGGCACAAAGTAAAACAGGGCTATCAGTTAACTCTTGGGGCCTTCTGTATAGCAGAAGGCCCTATTTTTTAATATTTATTATCTATATTTATTTTTCAATATTTATTATCTATATAAGTAATGTGCCCAAATCAATGCTTGAGAATGTAGGTGGTAAGAGGTTTCCTAAGGTTTCCATACATAAAGCATCTTTTAAAAGGCACAAGATACATAAGACAAAGTGAGCATGACTTTTGTTACTACATGTAGAGAAGCGGCAGGTGTTAGGAGACACGGTTCTAGATCAAGCCTTTCTGTAGAAGATTTGCAACTGATCTAAATGGAAGATTATTTTGCTGTAACAATGTACACATCTGTAAGACACACTGACATACAGCTTATGAACTGTACAGTTTTTTAAGTTTCTCCTTTTAGCCCTGTTCTAAATCCAATGACTGTTCACATCTTTAAACAAATTCAAAGTTGTTGTTTTTCCAGGCAAGGGGGTCAGGCATGTGGAGGTGAGGGATGGACAGGGGTGTGAAGCAGAGGTAATTTGTGGTGGGGGGATTTAAGTGAAGTTGATGATGTAGTTCTCATAAGATTGTGAAAGTACACTAGTACTTTCAGAAAACAGTACAGAATAATAATTTCAGAGAATAGTACAGAAGTTCAAGTTCAGTTGAAGTGTTGTAGAATGAATGTATTCTCAAATTTTCAGGAATTATCCAACATGGCCCCAAAATAATGTTTTATGTTGATACATAGAATCCAACTAGAACGAAGGTTCAGCATTAAAAATTAAATCATTTCAAATAGATAATACATACAAATGGAAAAATTAATACTTGGGTTTTCAGATTTCGCTGTATAACTAACAAAAGGAGAGAGTATGTCTCCTGATTATTTGTTTCAATAAAAGGTCAATGAGGCTGTCCGGTCACTGACATGTAAGATTCTAACTCACTATGAAACTTCAAGAGACTCTCCTTCCCTGAAAATTTCTAAGAATCTATATTTACCTCTGGAAATAGCCATTGGAGGAATGTACTAGAAAAATAAATAAATTTAAGTCCAAATTGTTAAAAACCTTAATTATAAAAGTTCTAATTGAGAAGTGCAGAATATATACAACAGTTGGTCTCTGAGTGCTACTAACACTCAGAAGTGTGATTTTGTATTCCAAACTAATAACAACCCTGAGTTTTTCAGCTTTGTTGTCCTTGTTCAGCTCTAAGTAGAAGGCAAGTGTAACACTCATTTTATATTATTAGAGCCAGCTACTCAACCAGCTGGGTGGGGTGTATATCCAAGCACTCATGTTGAACACATTAATAAAACACTTTTCTTTATGCTACATTGTACTTTGGGAAGTTGGAGGGGTACCTCTGCTGCCATTAAAAATTAATTTTCTTTTTCAGGAATTCTTATTCACAAGTGCCAATTTTTCTTTCAGGAGTAAGTCCTCTAAAATGAAAAGGATTTCATGAGAAGTCCTCTTCTTGTTTGCTGCAGTAAATTCTGTTTGCCTTTAGTCTATTTGACTTTGGTAGATGTGCCCCAATAGTATTAGATCCTAAGAACTACTGAATATTCAGCTATTTCTCAGATAAGTTACACATGCAATCCATTGAACACTGTCCTCAGATTTCCTCTCCTAAGTAAGCCTTAAGTACTGTGTGTTCATTTGTTTTTTATTGATTTTGCTCTTATACCTAGAATTGCTTTCAATAGGTTATGACTTCTAATGTGGAAAAATATTAATTCAAGGAATTTTCTTGAAGAAAAGCAGAAGATACTTCATACAGAATTATAGGTCAAAACAGTCTGCATAGGTGGTACTAGGTAGGTAAGTATGGTTACTTACAAATCAAACGTCATCTCAAAACACAAGGCTTTTTATGTTTATATTTTAAAAATGCATCCCGGCAACACTTCTTGGTCTAGCTTGAGCATTTAGAAAGAGAGTGATAGAGCAGTTGACAGAATGATAAAATAAAACTAGAACATCTGCCTTTTCACCCAAGACAGTACTTGGGTCACAAAGCACATTATAAAGTCTCACCATTAACACCCCTTACCTGCATCAGGTAGTAATAAATTCCTGCCAGGCCATGAGCAGCCCCCACATAATATTCCTGGTACCATTCATACATCAGTGGAGTCTTTGCTGTGAAGTTTCTCTTTCTAGCTAGGTTTTCTCCAGAGGTTAAAACTGTTTCACAAATCTATAAGGAGAAAGCCAACCAAAATAACAAGATAATTACAATAAAAACCTTACTAACAGAGGTAGAGAACTTTTGTTAAGTGATACTGGGAAACATGGCTAGTTAGACACCATCTTTTGGCCAGGGCAGGTCATGGGTTAAGTCTGCATCAGGTAAGTGGATGCAACTATACTCTGCGTAAAGGGGGAGGAAGAGGATGCTGAACTCTTTGCCCTATAGCTTATAAGAATTCACCAAAGGAAAGCATAAACTCTTCTAGGCACAAAGAAAGATAGCTTATCTGGGGAGGAGGGTAAAATATGGCCCTAATCTTATTCTGAAAAGAGATTCTTCTACTCCACTTTCAAAGAGAGCAGGGTGGGCTTCTGACTGTGAGTCAGAAGTGTTTCCAGGAGTGTTCAGTGTGAAGCTGTTGCTTCTCTGGCTGTGCCTGACCTTTAGAGGTCAGGATACACCTTCCTTCTATGTCAACTTAAGAGATAAAAACAATAGTTTAGGGAAAGAGTAAGTGGGACCCTAAAAACCATATAAATGTGGTACCTGTTGGATGTGGCTTTGAGGAATCTTTTCCACTCCAAAGTTCTTATTGATAAAAAGAAGAGCGTTGATATAGCCCATTCGTCCATAGAGCATTTCATTTGGAGCATGGGGATCTATCTTATTTAGGTGAATTAGCCTAGGAATAAACATACATGCCCAAAATAATTTGTAAGGGAATCAGGTACTTTTATATACTTAAAAATGGTGCATTTTAAAAGTGTACAATACACACAATTTAATTGATATAAAAATATATATGGGACAAAGTTCAAAGACCAGCTTTCAACTTAACTTTTTTTCTTTAGTTCACAATGAAATTGTGCACAAGAAATTCATAGAATGAAAGAATAAAAATATGTGGCTGAAGGTCTCTGAAACTTCTCCCTTGTTCCTCACAAACACATGTTCTACAATTAGTACTTTGGCATTTGGGATCAGAGAAGCCAAGAACTGCTAGCTGCTATAAGCATTTAGCCTGGAACAAGGACTAAAGCAACACCTGAATGGTCCTCTCTTTTCATACAGTGAAAAGCTTACTGCACTTATCTCTTTCCTTAGTTTCTTTCTTAATGTGTTACCAGGCCTACTTGAAGAGTGTGTAGCAGCCTCATTGCCCACTTCTGATAATACATGCAGGTGGTCCCCGTCTCCCTGGTCTCTCAGCCTTCAGGTTCTTCAAAATAATCATTGTTACCAATTTTTGTATATTTCTAGAATTATTTCAAGTACCCATAACCATAAATATATATATTTATAAATACAAATACATTATTCTACAG
This sequence comes from Galagoides demidoff, assembly GCA_963574575.1. Lineage (NCBI taxonomy): Eukaryota > Metazoa > Chordata > Mammalia > Primates > Galagidae > Galagoides > Galagoides demidoff. The sequence goes on from CAUYQV010067245.1 coordinate 5,034, forward strand.
CTGTCTTTTTAACAATACACTTGACAACTATTCCATATCAGCACAGAGTAATTTCATTCTTTATAGTTGTATAGTATCCCTATTAAATGGGTATCTTATAATTTATTAGATCCCCATTGACAGGCTCAGTTTAGCTTCTGAGGAAAAGTTATTTTTGGTTCTGGTTCCAGGTGCACTCTACTCTCCCATGAAATGTAGCTCCAAAATATGGACAGATTATGTGAAGCAGGTATTTAAGGACTCTGAAAAGTAAATAATAACAGAGGAAGAAGCCCAGAACCTGAAATACCTCTGAACCAAGGATGAGTTTACTGCTTTTTTTCTCTCTGGTACTCCCCTAGCCTAAACTTAGTACAGCCCAACCCTAGAAGTGGGCAGCAGGGGACTGACAGAGCCTCAGAAGCAGCGTATTAGCACTATCTCAAGGAAGAATAGGAAAGAGAACTCCTCATATAAGAGATAGTGAGTTAAACCCCAGTGTTTCTTTATTTCCCCTTTTATTTTCTCTGTTCCCTGGTTCCCCAGGCCACAAGCAATCTCACTGGCTTGGAAGCAGGGGCTAACGCAAGGGGAGTCCCCAGGAGCCAAAACTCAGATTGGAGGAACTGTTAACCTTACTACCTTCCACATCACCTGGCCCTAAGGCAGGTGCAGCAACAGGAAGATTGTGGCAGAGCAGGTAACCAAAGCCCCAGATTTCTTGACAGACAACCAAAAAGGAAAGTCCCAGGAAACCAGAGCATAGCCACAGAGAACAAGCCTAGGAAGTGACCATGTTCGATGGTTTGAATGCTTGAGAATGAGCTTCTTTTTCCTTTTTGAGTGAGGGAGCAGAAAATAAGATAGATAGGAAAAATATCTTTGTTATTTTAGATTTGTTTATCAAACGAAATTTTGAAAGTGTATCTCAATTGTCCCTAGTTTAATCTATAAATTTGATGTAACTTAAATATTGTAATTTTGGGTGAAACTTGACAAAATGTTAATAGTATAAAGAGCCTGGAAATTTCTGGGAAAGAGTAGTATTAAGAGGACATTAGTTCTAGCAAATGTCATCAGATAGCTTCTGATACTAAAGACATTATCAAATCCATTCTCAAAATTTTTCATCTACGAAATGAATAGGCCCTTCCAATTTAAAAATTCTGTCATTTGTGCCTGTATGGAAAGTTATTACTTAAAGTAGTTAAGTATACACAGTGTGCAGTGCCTGTGTATCCTCTAAATTTGGTTTATACACTAGGGACAAAGTACCAAAAATCAACTCTGCTCTCCCAGGGCGATAGATTTGAAGTACTCTAATCAGGAATCAATATTTAGAGGTATTCAGCACTTCAAATACACTAACTATCAAAATCTACCCCAGAGAATTTGTTATTATTGAGGAATGATAGAAACTGGCTTTTCACTGGTGGAGCGAGGCGCAAAGCTGGATCAGAGGTGCCAAGGGTGGGGAACTTGTACCCCTGGGGACACGTGTGGCCTTTTGGACCTTTGAGATTGGTCTTTTGACTGAATTCAGTTTTCTGTGAAGTTTGGATTGGGTTGAAGGCTATACTGGGGATCTAGAGGGCCACATAGGGCCTTGAGGCATAGGCTCCAAGCATGGCTTGAGGACAGTGGAGCTTTCTCTGAGCTCTAAGAAAAAGGTAGAAGACTGTTCGTTTATATGGATGTGTCTCTTCTTCTTAATAAATGTTTGCACATTAGGCAGAACTGGGCAACCACACGTGCTTTCGTTTTAACATACTCAGTGGTAAAGGTACAGCAGAGGGGTATACAGCCCCTACTGCTAATCTCTGGAGGCCACTGATGTTTACAAAAACTAAACCCAACCAAATAAAATCCAAGCAAACAAAAACCTGACAATTGTTACCACCAGGCTGTATACCAAAAGATTCAGTGATAAAAAAAGTCCTAGTTCTGTAGAAAGGCTACATATGAAAGAGAAAATAATCCTCTTCTCTCATTCCCTTCACCACTGCTTCCATAAGCTTGTGGTAAGGGGAAGAGAATACGGTGTTTCCCTGAAAATAAGACCTACCCAAATAATTAGCTCTAGCAGGATTTCTATGCACTTGTTAAATACAAGCCCTAGCCTATAATAAGACCTAGTAATGGGTGTGACTATGCAGTATATGTGCGTAGCCGTGCCATGCATTTTGGTGTAGAGAGGAAGACATCTGAAAATAAGTCCTAGTGTGTATCTTCTTGAGAAAAAACAAATATAAGACAGTGTCTGATTTTGGGGGAAACATGGTACTTAACATTTAAAAGGAAGATGGCAGGATGAAATGATTTTAGTGATTGAAAGTGGTTGACAGTTATGAAAGAAGACTGAGAAAAAGTAAGAAAGAAGGGTTTGAAAAATATGGCTAGCTGCAGTTCCAGGAGAAGTTAAAACTTTTTCATATTATGAAAATTTTTCATTAAAACAACACAGTTTAGAATAATAAACTAAATATTCCACTTTTTTGGATTTGAATTCAAATCACTAAAATTTGTTAGTTGCATCTGATGATCACTGAAGATAGGACTTTTAATTGCATGTTTTACATGCTATGTTCTCAAGATAAAGAATATAGTCATAATGGTTATATGATTTTTTAATAGAGATGGGGGTCTTGCTATGTTGCCCAGGCTGAACTTGAATTCCTGGGCTCAAGTGATCCTCCCACCTCAGCCACCTGAATAGATGTGAATATAGGCAACTATCACTCATAGTGGTTATTTTAAGTGTTTTCTGAAATTTTCAAATCCACAAGTACATTATTGCAGCCCCATTTATTTGTTTCAGTATGTTGATATTATTAATAATAGCAATCTATCTTTAGAAGAGATAGGAAAAGTCACTGAAATGTCACTGAAGGAAGAATAAAGATATAAAACAAGATAGTTCTGTTCCATTCCCTAGCAGTATTTCCCCAGGGTGTTATTGGGGAGAGTTTTTTGGCCTTGTATTGTCAAAAGGTTTGTAACTCTAAAAAAGAAAAAAAACAACGAAGTCCTTTAGTGACTTATCACACTACAAAGAAGAGGGGTTATACATTTATTAGTCAGAAAGCTTAAGTTCTTGTCATTCATCATTCTAAACACTGGCCCCAAAGCACCATACACGTCAGGTTAGCCATCTAACAGGCAGTGCACTCTGTTTTGTGTTGTGGCACCAATATCTCCATGTAGAAGCAGCTGGGTGTGTGTACAAAAACAGACATGATATATATCAGGCAACAGAGAAGAAGTAGCACCATGTACTGTCCTATGCTCTACTTGCTGGGCCATTTGTAGGACAATTTGAGCATGAACACACAGACATTCCTTTTGGAGAGTGTTTATCTTTTTAAAAAAAAAAATAATACATATATATATATGTATATATTTATTTATTTATTTAACTTTAAAAATGACCATATTTAAAATTCCAAAGAATAAGTTTTAATGAAATAATCCTCCCAGGTTGACCAGCACAATTAGAACATTAGTAAGCCATAGGTGCTGCTATGTTCATGATTTAGTTCTAACTTCCCCCCGCTGACTGCTACCACTACCACATGAGGCTAGTTCCTGGGGGTCAAGCATTCCAGTCTGTTATCAGCTTCTGACAGTGGTGCACTGTGCTTCTGTTTGAAGTGGAATTTGTTAACAGCTGGACAGTATTTTTAAATTCTGTCTGCTTAACAGCCCATCATGTCAAAGAAGACCAAGAGACACTGAGACTGATATAGCAGTGTCACAAAGCTAACAAATCATCTTTATCTGAAACAAGATAATATTGCATTCCTAATCCTTATTAAAAAATCAGTTTTGCTGGGACAGCCCCTGTGGCTCAAAGGAGTAGGGCGCCAACCCCCTTTGCTGGAGGTGGTGGGTTCAAACCCAATGCTGGCCAAAAATTGCAAAAAAAAAAAAAAAAAAAAAAAAAAAAATCAATTTTGCCATTAAAGTAAAAAAAATTAGAAAAATCAAAGCTGCAGCCACAAATAGTGTATTTTCTTATTATATCCACATTCTGTATTTTTCACCTTAACAAGCCTACTGACTAGAAATTACTGCTGAAATGTCATAGTTTAAATATATAAATAACAAAAATACCTTCATTACAAAAAGACTAAAGTCTTAGCTTACTCTGCTTTAATTTTAATATACTAATATTAATACATGGTAACACTTCCTGAAGCGTTTTTCAGAATAGGCAGTTAAGATGCCATCAAGAAAAAGGCTTGTCCATGGGAGAAGTTTGGCAACACTCATCCCTAGAGTTACTGTGCTTCCCCAGGTATATAAGCTACTGAAGACGGCGTGGCCAGTGAAGATGCATATTTAATACTAACTAGTGCTTGAACACAAACCCGAATCTGTTTGAATACATAAACTTTGTTTCATTAAACACCTATTAACATTCCTCACGTAGCAAACTATTAACATTTGCCTGTTTTTATTTTGGAAAAGGCTGGCATTATATATAAAATACTGGGACCACAATAATTTAATTTGATGGTACTTAAGAGTGATTGAGTAAGAGTATCTTACAGACATGTGAAGCAGATTTATGACTAATGACTTTAAATTGGCTATGGAAAAAAGGTAGTTTCATGTTTCACATAGTACAGGTGAGTATGGAAATAATTTTTATATTGACTGGCCTTATGCAAGTCTAATACTATAGAAGGCACAGACTTTAAACTTTTTAGGAAGTCATTGTTTTGTTTCATTTGCCATTTTGATCAAGCTTGTTGACAGGTTTTTGTATTAAGTATTTTTCAGCCTGGAGTGGAATGTTCAGGTTTTTCCTCTAGGTACACTAAGTCCTGGGGTATTTATTTTTTAGTAACACATAATGTTAGCCTCAGATAGATGGAGTGTAGGTATGGGCATGTACAAAATGATACTCTGAAATTTATGTTAATTCAGTAAGTGATCTCATCTAATGATTCATAAATCATTACAGGTAGACCAAAAGATTCTTCTCCCCCCCCTTTTTGTTGATATTTCCAGTGGAAAAAGTCAGAGTAAGAAAATATCATTGTATGAGAAAAAAACAGGGGAGGGAGAGTTTTCACATACAGGGTGGCCGTAAAGTTCGTGAAATGAATTGTATGTGAAATGAAGAAGGTATAAATAATTCCTTCTTTATACACAACATAATCTAATCTTAAAAGTCAAAAAAACTCTTATGTCATATACACCACTACACAGTATAAGATTAACCAACAGATCCTTGACAAACTAAAATGGTGATGATAATGCTGTTCTAACAGTAATATCTAAGAAAGAACAGTGAGAATCATAAATCGTGGTCAACTCAGAGATGACCCCTGGTTAAAATGTTGCTGGTGTTGGAACTTTGGGTGTTAGCATTAGCATGCTCAGTGGGAGCCTAACAGCACTTTGTGCAAAATTGGGTGGCAGTCAGATTTATTAGAATCCTGAGCTCTAAATAAACTCTGGTAAGACCAATAATTGTGGTTTATTAGTACAAAGTTTAGTAATTCTTCATAATTTACAAGCTTCTAGTAGACCCCCCATGATCTATATTAAAAATGAAAATTTGGATGTGGTAAAGCCCCTAGGAAACACAGCTTTGAATCAGTCTGTGCGTTCCTAGAACGCTCCAGCCCTCTAGCAGGAAGTGAACCACAGTTCTCTGACTTCTTGATCCTGGGTAGCACTTGGATTAGTAATCACATGATTAGGTTTTTGATATCCTTTATGTTACTGAATTAGTATTTGATCTGGAACATGACAGTGTCTTATATCTTATAATAAAATAGGGATTATAATGATTATTCTAACTGTAACATAGTAATAATGAGAATTATTCAATAACAGTAGTAATATTTATCTGAGAGAAAAGTAAATTCATTAGAAGGTTCTTTTATAACCATGCAGAATTATGGCACAGTGATATCAGACAATTACCCTCACAAAGAGACACAATTACCGTGTGATGCATTCTTCGGCTTGCTTCTCATTGTTCATCTTGTTATACAGTACAGCGGCCGCCGCCAAGGGGCCTGCATCCCCGCAAAGGAAGGTGATGGAACGCTTGGTCAAACAGTTCAGACTTTTCTTTACATAGCCATGTGCCATCTGTAGGTAGACAGGGTCGCCAAATACATCATAGAGATGTAAGTAAAGCACAGCAATACCTGACAAGCAAAAAGGAAAAAAATAATGATGAGAAGAAGAGAGTCATTTTACTAGTATTTTGGTGTGTTGCTTACTCAGCAGTGTTGATTTATGCTGTTACCTGGAAGTTTGGATAACTTTAGTTCTAGGCTCGGCTTGATCACTAAGCCGCTCTGAGAACTAGGTATAGGCAAATCACTTGTCTTCAGTTTCCTCATTGTTACCACTCTATTAAATAATAAGAACTCCAGGACTGGCCAGTAAAGAGGTACACCATCTATTACTAATTGTTACTGTACTCTACTTAATGTGTTAATGCATTCTTTTTGATGGTTAAGTGATAGTCATCACATTATGATTCCAAATAAATATTCATCTATGTAGTTAATGAATAATAATTTAATAAGCAGGAAATGGTTTAGTCTTGTGAGCTAAGGAAATTCAAAAACTAGGAAAGGAAAACCCAATTTCTCTTTTGGTAAAAGATACATTTTTGTGTAAAAAAGTGGTATAACCAAATCTCCTGCCCCAGGATCCTTCCAGGTAGGGAATATAAAAAGTTATTTGACATTAGAGGAAATATATTCAGTTCTTAACTTTTTTTTTTTTTCCTGTTAAGGACCCAGATATTTGGGTAACTACAATGTAAATGCTGCTAATAGTTTTTGCCTTCGGCCCTACTTAATTTGCTTCATATCCTACCCTTGAAACATACTATATATATAATTGAGACGCTGTCTGCCTGTCCTTATTTCAAATGCCTGTCACAGTGGATAGAGCCTTTCCTCTGAAGCCAAATGGCTTCAGGGCAGACACAAAAATATGGAGTAGGAAGCCTCCTGCCTGCAGCATTTCTAGAAACCCGTTTTTCCCCTTAAAGTACATTTTCCATCTCATTTACCATTTTTAGAAGATACAGAGCCTGTGTTTAAATCTAAATTAATAGAGCCAATCTCTTCATGGATTTGAATGCAGCAAAAATGCAGTCTGTAAAATTACTTTGCACTGTACTGAGAATAATTTTAAATTTAGACAGTTTTCTCATCTTGCATGGGTAATCTTCAAAGCTTTGTGCAACAGACAATTCAATTTCACACGTATATTAAGGCCAAATTTCATTTCCTGCCGAAGTTAATAACCTTGTCTGCTCTTTCAAAGTAGCTCGATGTTGGTAATTCCACAAGCTGATAATCAGATGCACCAACGCTTAAGGTTTGTAGACAAGTGTATAAAACCACGTACGTGGATAAGAAAAAAAATTCTCCTTTTCACAAATGATCAATGTCAAAAGCTTCTTCTAGAATTAGTTCCTTAATAGACTTCATCGCCATCCATATCACGCATCTGCAGGCAATTCATTTAAATTGTTACCCTTTCATTCTGCTCACCTATTCCCACTGCTGCCTAAACTCCCTAATTAAGTTATGTAAGCACCAAAGCCAGATAATGACATGACCAAGAACTGAGAAAATAAAAAGTGATTAAATACAAGCCGAATGATTGTTTTCCTTTTCAGACCTTTGTCTCTCATTTGCAACAATTCCTCTTGGCCGAAATATTTAACAAACAAAACCTATTAAAGCTTGCAATTGTCAGGTTTGATGTATTTCTCATGGGAAACAGGTTAAAATCATTTTCTCCAAGTCTCACAATAATACATCTGAATGAAGAAAATTTCTTTTTGATCAGCTGAGGATTATCTTTCTAGTTTCTAAAATTTTAACAACTCAGGTCCATTTCTCTCCTTTCACTTATCTGGGCCTCAGCACCTGCAGATTTTGATAAACAATCTTCTATAGGCCATGGTTTACTACGTCTGTGATCCCTGTCACAAAACACCCATGGAGGGAAAGAACTTTAGGTGATTAAGTGCTGCCACCAATTAGAAAAGTTTTCTTGGCTTACATTTATTATAAGTCAAGTCCAAGGTCAGGAAAATAAGACAAAATGTCTAAATCAAAGACATTTAAGACATCACCAATATTTTATGCTCCGTGTGTCCTAATTTATAGTGAAAGTGCTTGTTGACAAATGTCTTGAATCTGCTCCTTATGGTTCTCTGTTCCTTGACAGTATCCATGCATATAACATCACCTTTAAATAAATACCACAGTAGCTGGAAAGGTGGGAAATAAAGACACAAATTCAAAGGCTCTGTAAGGAAAATTCAACTAGTCCTTATATATACTCACAGGCCTGGCCTCAGTAAACTCTTTCAAATGTAATTTTTATTAAAATATGTATGTTCTTTATAGAAAAAATCATATAGTGCTGCAAGACAATATGCAAAACACCAATCCCATGCCCCACCCTATTCCTGTCTCCCAGAGACAAGAATTTAGCCATTTCCCCTAGTATTTGCCTCCATATTGCTAACAGACTTATGCGCTACCTCCTTATTTTTCTATTCAGACATTTTGACCATATTGTATTCTAGAGGATAAGGATTTAGCTCTTGCAATAGAAACTTCTAAATGGTTTCTCAAATGTATCTCCCTTTTCTCTCAACAATAATGCCCTGGATTTTAGCTGGACACAGACTGCCCAAAACAATCTTTTTCACAGCTGGGTACAGCCATGTAACTAAGGCCTGCCAATAGGATGTAATGGGAGTAGAGGTGGCAACTTTGGAAACTATTCCTGAAGGGAAGGAACTATTTCTTTCCTTTTTACTTTCTTCCCAGCTGGAATGTAGGTGTAATGGTGTAGTAGAAGCAGCCTGGGACAAGTTGGCTACTAAGCAGGACAGGCAGAAGCAGCAAAAACACTTGGTGGGCCGGATAAATGTACCTGGCAGGCTGCACGTGGCCTGCGGGCCGTAGTTTGAGGACGCCTGCTTTATGTGTTTCCCAATTACCTGAGGCTGGGGAAATAATTAATGGTTAAGTTAGTACACCTACATCCTTTAACACTGCAGGCTTCCTTCTCAGACTGCTGGATGAAGACTCAACTGGGACTCTACATACAACCTTCTTTGCCCTTTACCTAGGCCCGAAGTCCTAACTCTATGTTTTTAGGAAGAAAGGAAAAACAGAGTGGAGAATTACTAGTAAGACAAGAGAAAAGACCTTAGTGACCAAACCACATTCTCTATTCTGGTCCTTGGGGAAAGAATGTTACAACATCAATCTTATTTTTTTCTTTGCAGTTTTTGGTCTGGGCCAGGTTACCACCTCCCGTATATGGGACCGGTGCCCTACTCCTTGAGCCACAGGCACCACCCAGGTCCTTAGTTTTTCAACTAGCCCCTATGGTATGGGCTGCGGAAGTCCCAGGATGAGCTGTCAATGCTCAGCCTGTTAATATTCAACTTAAAGACCTAAGAATACTTTTAATTCAAAGGTTACTTATGAGTCAAAATAGAAAATTTAGAAAGAAATTTTATAAGTGATCTAATTGGTTATGATTAAAAAAGGAAACTCTTTGCTTTAAGGAAATATTTGGAGACCCTCAGAAGGACTGGGTGAATGGGCCACTTGTTATCTGTGGAGAATAGTTCAGTCAAAAGTTGAAGAGGTGGAATGCTCTTGGGAACAGGAAGTCGCCGACAGTCGGCTCTTCACCCTGGAATAGGTGGCTTATGGATTAGACAAGGACTTTATAGAATATAATCTAAAGATAAGGAGGGGTCATGTACTCTGTAAGGGCAGGCTCCCAGGAGCCCTGGGCCAGCGGGACTCCTTACTGAGGAATGTGGCTTCGTAGCTCACTCTTCATTTCTGCTTTGTTCTTCTCACGCTTGTGGATCCTGAAATACAAGCTCACGTCTCCCTCTGGTGGGGTCCCTGGAGAGATGCCTCTTGTGTTTTCTGACTCTCTGCTGTAAACAATTTATTGTCCCTAAAGGCCTCTCCACTTTTGGGGCTTCAGAGGCCCCTTTTTACCATCTTTTTTATTGTAACAACACCAACTTTAAAGGATGGCTCTATTTGTCCCATACCACTGGAAGCAAAGAGCCATTTTGAGGGATTTTATTTTTGCTCTTCAGGGATGGCTCACATCCCCATGTCAACCTCTCTCCTTTTGCCAATTGGCTGAACTTTTTTATGGACACCTATCTAGGCCCAAGCTAACTGGGAGGTAATTAGGGCAAGAGGCTTACAGGAGGCTAAAAGGAGGGCTCTTGTCCACATACCTGAGGCTGCTTAGCAAGGAAGGGAAGGTTCTGGAGATAGCACCAGAGGGGCTGCTCTTCAACAGCTAGTCTCTGGGGCATGGCACATCCCTGACACAAAATATGGTCGTGGAGATGGCACCATAGGTGCCACTCCTCCAGCCACTGTGAGGGGATGGGTCCAGTGTGATATCTCTTGGGAAAAATAATTCCAAGGTGCATCTCCAAGAGCATAGCGCATACATAGCCTTGGAGGAGAGCAGAGGGATGGGTGTGACATTACCCATAGGAAACTCCTTACTGACCAGGCAGGGATGCACGTCTGGAGCTGCTATCAAATGCCCTGTACCTGGGGACACGTGATGTGTGGAGTATTCATCTTTTCCTTTTTCTCACCAAAGAATACAATGGGGCAAGAAGCTTAGACACCCTCTAAATTGTCCCTGGGATGCCTCATTTAAAGAAAAAGGAAGACCCTCAGATTTGAAAGCCTCTGAAAACTTAAATTAATTTTTTTTTGTAATATAGCTGGCCTCAATATCAGCACCAGGTGAGGAAACCTGGCCCATATTTCAAGGTCTTAACTACAAAACTATTCTGCAGTTCGACTCCTTTTACAGAAAGCAAGAGAAATGGTCAGAGGTCCCTCATGTGCAGGTACTTGAGAGAAAACCCTCAACTCTGTAAAAGTCCTATGTTAAGAGGGGCAACACTAAGAAAGAGGAAAGAGTCAGGGAAAGGAACTGTGGCTGTAGCCTCAGCCCCAGATTTAGCAGAAACTGAGAACCTGACAACTTCTTTTCTTCCTTATTACCAACGATGACCTGGTCATTGCCCCTCCTAGGACCAATCTCATTACTTCTCTTACTTGGTCCTTGTTTATTTATTCTTTTGGTGACCAGACAGATGAAGGCCTACCTTCCTTCCAATTCACAGTTACTTCCTTTTGTGGGACCTTTAGTTACGATAATCCTCATGTTTTCACCCTGTCTTTGTAACCTCTTGATCAAGTTCATCTCTTCCAGGTTACAACAATTACATTTAGAGCTAATGATGGCCTGAGGGTTCTGGTCTTTGTCTGCTGGGGATAAGGAGACTCTTCCTTATGGATACTTTGGGCCTCCATGCCTCCAATTTCAAATCTTGGGAATAAAACTTGTAGGGACAGGTGAGGTGAGTAACCAAGGAGGTCCACAGGTAAGGACAGCACCCCCTCCGGCAGGAAGTAGTTACAAGAAGACAGACCATTTGTACCTTTTCTCCTGAAAGAATTCCCATCTGCTTATCTCTCAGGAGAGCATGTTAAGGACAGGTGCAGGTTGGTAATAGCTAGCCACAGAAAAGATGAGGGAGCAAGTATGGGGAGCCCAACAAACATCTAGAACAGTGTTTGTCAACCATTTGTATCTCATGGTAGACTTGAATCTATAGTTAAAACTTCTGCAACACACTTGAATTATGTTGATCAAAAAAAGAGTAAAAAAAGAATATACTTTCTATGCTTTGAATGTCTTTCAAAAATACTTTAATTAATGGTCTTTAAAAATTTTTATGGCACACCTAGGTTCCTCTAACGGCAGGACTTTCCCCAACCAGGAGCATGCTCCAGAGCTAGGAACCCCCTCCTGATTTAACATAGCAAAACTCACACCCACCCATGCTCTGGTAGTTTGCTAAAAACATCACGGCAATCCTCAAAATTACCATGTAAAACAGAAAAAGAAAAAGAGAAGGACCCCCAATTCTGAGGACCCTTCATCCCTGTCTCAGAAAAATCATGAATATTCTACCCCTAGCTTAATGTACCATTAGGAAGATAGACTAAAATACCAAACTCTTATCTAAACCAGAGTCTTCTCCACTCATAGGAGAAGTACTCCTCCCTCTGGGGAACGTACTTTTGCTTTGTAAAGCCTCCACTTTTCTATGATAGAGGCTGCTTATATGGACTTACTTTGTGTCTGTACTCACTCCACTGCACTGGCCTGGCTTGTGATTCTTCCAAGCAAGGGCAAAGGACCAGAACAGATAAATCTCCTCTCACAGGGATACCTGATAGCCAATGAAATCTAAAATTCAGTATCTTATTCATACTAGCCATATTGTGAGTGCTTAGTAGCCACATGTGGGTAGAGGCTGCTGCAACAGACAACAAAGTAGTAACATTTCCATCACTATAAACATTCTAAGGATAGTACTTCTCTGAAAACTAAGGATAGATGTCATTTCATATTAAGAAGTTCAGGACGTTTAGTGCTGTCTCACAGTTCATCCTAAGAATCTTTTGAAATACTGATAACTAATTTTACTTGAAATAAAAAAGTATACTTGAGAACCAAAGAAAACTGCTGGAACAGGAATTGGTCCTGGTTTCAGTATAGAAGCTCTGAACTAGATTTTTTAATTCTGTCTTTTTCTGTAGATTCTATTCTGGGATGGGAGGGTAAATTGTTTAGGGACACTTCTAAATCGGTAATTTCCTTACTCAGCTACTTATACCCAGTAGTACTATAAATACAGCCAGCTGTTGAGATGTAATTAATACCCGGCCTTTGAATTTCTGAGGGATCATCAGTCCTATTCATCTTGACCAATCAAGACCTTGCTGTGTCTCAAATGTATATACAGATGATAAAAATCTTCACACATATATGAACCTCTCAAAACACTTCTCTGTAATTTTGGATTCTAGAGATTATTCCTCAACACTTTTCATTTAAAACCTTTGTGCCATGGTACTTCAACTTGGCAAATTATTTCTCTGCAGGTCAAGGGTCTTTAAAGACTCCATTCATCTTTTCTGTTAGAAAAAAAATATGCTCAGATTTTAGAACTGCCAGGGTCACTGGAGGTGCTTAGCTAATATCCATTAAAGTGATATGGAGACAAGAACTTTCTAAAGAAAGAAAGTAGTCTATTCCAATGTAAGTTCAAATAAATTGTTCCCTATGTGAAACCTGAAGACCTCATCAGGGAAATGCAAATTAAAACTACAAGGAGATACTACCTTACCAATAATGCCAGAATGGCCATTATTAAAAAGTAAAAAAAAACAATAGCTATTGGGATGGATATGGGGGAAAGGAAACACTTATATACTGTTGGTAGAGATGTAAACTAGTACAGCCTCTGTGAAATACAGTACGGAGATTTCTCAAACAGCTAAAAGTAGCTCTACCATTCAATCCATCAATCCCAGTACTGGGCATCTACCCCAAAGAAAAGAAACCACTACATCAAAAAGATAACTTACCCAAATATTTATTGCAGCATGACTCAGAATTGCAAAGATACGGAATCAACCAAAGTAACCATCAATTACTGAGTGGATAAAGAAATGTGGTGTGCATTGCGCGTGTATACACTCATACCCTGGAATGCTACTCAGCCATAAAAAAGAAATAATGTCTTTTGCAATAACTTGGATGGAACTAGAGATCATTATCCAAAGTGAAGTATCTTAGGAGTGGAAAAACAAACACTGCATGTTCTCACTTATAAGTGGGGGCTAACCTATGGGTATATACGTTATAAGGTGGTAAAATGGACACTAAGAAAAGGCAAGTGGAGGTACTTATTGGGTACAATGCACACTAGTCTGGTCATAGGGACACTGAACAGCTATGACTCCTCTATTATACAACTCATCCATATAACAAAAAACACTTGTACCCCTATTATCTGCTGATATAAAAAAATAATAAAAGCTCATCTACTATTATGTTTCTCCCTTTCAGATTCATGGAAAAATAAGAAGTGACAGTATTCTCTAATTAACTCCCTATGTAAGATCACCTATTATTCTATAGTAGGCTGGTACTTTCTAATTGTTTCTCAATTTTCTGTGTCAATGTTTGAGCATGTGCCTTTCTGTTTCTGCAAGAAAATTACAATTATTTTTAGGGCAGGCTCCTCATTTCTAGTCCTAGTCACAAAGCCTTGATGTAAATGCTCTGCACTGCCTAGGAATCTGCTCAGTTGTCATCTTAAAGCTGAGCATCCTAAGCTGCAAGCTTTCCAAATACTCCAGCACTTTTAATACAGGTAATCTGGGGAGGACTAGTTATAATTCTGCACCTTTCATTTAACAATATTGCACCAAACAAAGAAGTAGAAAAGAAAATAAAAAGGGAAAACAAGCTCTCTGAAGATATGTTTTCTTTTCTCATCTTTTTCCAGAGTTGTTTAACAGGAAAAGAGATTTTTTTAAAAACCAAGGAAATATATTTTTCTTCTTCTCTTAGTGCTCTGCACTCCATCCACTATATACTAGGCATTGTGCTAAGTGCTGAGTCACTGGAAAATGGTACACACAGCCCCAGCCTTCTCACCCTGTCTGTAAAAGTCAAATTGCTCAGATATGCCTTCTTTCCCCCCCTGCTATTACTCTGATCTATATGACGAACACTTTCATCCTACTCTGTGCTTCACCCAAGCACTCTCGTGGCATTTAACCCTACAATGTTTTCAAGCCTGTGTCTTTGTAGTTTAAGATAAACTACGATACAATGACATTAGCACTATAAAAAGTGTAGTCAGAAAGAAAGCAGGTGACAGTCTCGGCATACTACCCTATCTAGTGGTCACTGTGAAAGGCTCTAGTAAACATGATGCCAATCCACCCTCTTATTTCTTTCCCCCTGTCCTAAGAGCTCTGGCTGGGAAGGATGGGAGCGTCTCACGAAGGTGAAGGACACTTGGCAGAGCTCAAACGAGGTATCGAAATGCCAGTTCTGATGAAGAGCCACTTACGAGAAGTGTCGAATTGCAAAGAGAAGACATCTAGCCTTTGAGAGCGATTCCTTTCAAATAAGTCTAGTGTCAGCAGTAACTAAGACCCACATGTTAAATCTGTAGCTCAAAGGCTATACATTTGGTAGATCAGAGGAACAGCACCTTAAAACACTGTAATGACTTGCATTTAAAGTGCAAGTTAATATTACTCTAGGGATTACACTGCATATCCTCTTACTTAAAATGTTATCTAATATTTGAAAAGAGGAAATATATGCCAATCTTAGCCTCATTAACTCTGTGAGTTGGTTATAGAAGATTAGGTCATGTCTTTCAGAGCTAAAGCCCCTAGAGTCCTGTGTATTTTTTAAAAGCATGAGCTGATCATCATTTCCCCTAGGAATTATCACAGTTAAGAGTGGAAAAAATGAAATTAAATGAGGGCTAGCACTTTCCTTCATTCTCTCTTAAGGACAGTAGAGAGATCAGCCATCCCTTGGGTTTACTTAACTTTTCTACTATGTTATCTCCTGGGAAAGCAATTTTTTTTTTTACTAAATGCTTATTTATAACACAAGAACACTTCATCTGCTCATTTAATCCTTTATAATAACAATTTCTACCAGAGTTTTGTGCTTTCCATTTTATAAAGCTTTTAAAAATTTTCTCTCCCATAAATCCTACAGTTTACCAGGAACAAACCCCAGACAAGCTCCATTGTAGGTAGCATTATGTTTTCTGTGGAGTCCCCACAGATCTCTGGACACCACCAAGAACCACTTGGTAGCTGACCATTGGATGTGATCTTAAGAGGCCTCCATATCTGCTATTTTGTTGCTCTATCTGGGCTGTGTATATGACCACAGATAACAGCTCTTGATGGGGTATCTAGGAAACCAAAATGCTTCACCTGCTTCCCAAGCTGTGAGCACATACTGTAAAGAATTCCTGCAAGTCCACTGGGAAAGGATTAAGGCTAAAAATGAACAACTCAGTGCTTACTGCTGGCATATACCATACATCAATATCATGATGCATTACACTTCAACGTACTAAATTTTATAAAGAAGGATTTCAGTGAAAAGAACTGAGGCTGTTCATTCAAAATACCACTTACAGCTGCATGAACTACCAATTGATTTTAGACTATGGATGATAATTCACTTGAGATGATCTTCAACAAGCCTTTTCAAATACAAGCAATTATAAAGAAAAGCTTCTGTCTTGGTCCAATTAATTTTCTATCCTGAAACCATGATGAATATATTAATACAGGATTAGAAGGAGAAAAATACCTTCTACAGAAGAAAGCTAGAGATTTGGTTTTTCTAGCTGCAAATGCCCATAAATCTTCCCTGGGTTTATTTTACTTTTAACCCTAAATAACTTTTTCCCATAGACTTTTAAATGGTAATTACTCATGCGTTTTTAATAACTCTTATTTTCTTCTTTCTTTCCAAATTCCTTTCATGCTTTATCAGGGCTTATTTTGATTTTTAAAAAATACAACACTTAAACCTGATTAGTCATTAGCCATTTCTAAAAAGTTTGTACAGCATGTATCATGTTTTCATTGCTGAAACTACTCTATCTTACAGCTTTTTAGTAAATCTTCTTCACTTATAAAATGTATAGAATAAACTCAAATGCAGAGATGGAGAGGTTGAGAGTTCTCTTTCTTTCTCTTTGTCTCTCTCTCATAGGGTAAAGAGCCAGGCCTGGCAGTCGAATGAAATCTAATTTTGTTACTCACTAGCTGTGTGACCTGGAAAGAGGTACTTAGCCATTTTTTACTTCATTTTTTTCATCTCAGAAGTGGTGATATGAATAGTACCCATGCCAAAGGGTTGTTTGGAAGTTTAGGTCAGTGAATTAGCGCAAACTACTTAAGAGTGCCTGGCGATTAACATTGGTTGTTGGTGTATATGCACACACATCCTCACTCTTGTCATTCAAATAGTAATTGTAGTAACATTCTATTAACAGGAATTGCATCTTAATCTTTACTCTTGTCCTTCAACAGTCAAATAAATGATCTTGCAAATGCATACTGATGCTCCTCATTCCTTGTGAACCAACATTTGTTCAACATATTTTATTATTAAATTGCTGAATTATTTTTCTGAATATAATGTATAGTAGAAACTTGTTAACTCTAAACTACTATCTGAAAAATTGATTAATCATCAACACCTCATTCCTGGATCAGCATAAGAGGGACCAGAGGTTATCACTCCTCAGCCTTTTGTCTAAGTTTAGGTGAAAGAGACTAGAGGAATTTATGGTAGTAACTGCCTCATGTGACAATATGAGAGAGCTGCAAGGTTTTGTAAATTCTTCTCCCTTTCCCAAGGTCAGGGCATTTTATTTCTCTGCTGTGAATTAAAAAAAGGTGAAAGTCAGGGATAGAGCTTATAAAATTGCACTACAACACTCCACAGGTGTAAAGATGCAGGCTTTCGTGGTAATCTTTGGGCATTAAGTGGTCAACTTGCCCCCAAAAACAATGTCTCTAATCCAGCATCTTGATCAGGGAGTCATAATGACCTTTAAGGCTCATAAAACTACGAAAGAGGATTGTCATTGCTATGGGAAGAGAACTCAGAAAGTTAGAACATCCTATAGTCTGGAAGAATTATGCCATTGAAGACCTCATCATTGTTATAATGAAAACCATCAAGCTGAAACAACAAATTCCTGCTGGAAAAAACTGTGTCCATGTGTTATGTATAATTTCACGGGATTTATGACAACCAAGGAAATCATGAAATAGATAGTAGATATGTGGGAATATTGAAGAGCAATGGGGATAGCGGGCAACCTTGCCTGGTTCCTGATCTAAGTATGAGAAATGTTTTAAACAGGTGGGGTTGTTAGGGAGACCAATGTGCATCTTCTGATTTGATTGGTGTTGCCTATATTAACTGGGCAATGTCTGGTGTTTGGTGGTACATTTGGGCTTGATGTTGGTCCAAAGAAGCTTCCTTAAACTTAGGCAATTGATCTATGCCTAGGGCTTTCCTTATAATCTCCCCTAAGGACCACAGTAATATGTACATGAATTTCCAGTTAGAAGTTGAAAAGTCACCCCAGGAGATGTTAGGAGGCTGAAAGTTTTCTAGACAGAATGAATCTTCATTTTCTTCCTCTAACAGACATGACAAGAAATAATTGGCTGGTGGGAATTGACACTGAAAAATAGAAGGATAAGGGCATCCAGGACACCAGACACAGCCCTCGTCAAGCCAATAAACTCCACTAGAGACAGGAAAGAAAGGCTGAAAATTGCCCTAACAAGTCAGTGCCCACGGCCAAATCTAGTTGTGTGGTTTGTGTACAGTGGCACCCAGCCTAGAAAGTGGGTGTGCCCTGGGCTCTGAGGCAGGCTGCTATTTGCCCAGAAGGACATCCTTTTCCTAATTTTACATATTATTTTGAGGTTCTCCAACCTCTGAAATTCATGCAGAAATCACTAGATTAAGAATCTTTCATTTGGGTGACAGTATTACAACTATTTCTCCCAGGGCTTTTTTGTTTGTTTGCTAATGTTGTTTTTTTCTTCTGTTATTCTTTTGAAAGAATAATTCCTTCATTTATTTAAAAAAAAATATGGACTTAGTCCTTCTATGTGGCAAGGACTAGGGATACCACATTGTGGTAGATGGATTACAGTACTGGCCTCAGTACTATAATACCCTGTCCTGTGTCCATGTTCTCGGCTGTGTAACTCTCTATTGCCCGCCTGCTCTCAGGCTTGAAGAGTGGGATACTAGCAACCATGACACAGCAGAAGCTTGTGAAGTGTCTGCTCAGTAGGCTTTCACCCTGACCACTGCTGTGTGGCAAGCCCAAACTACCCCAGTCATCTGCATGACCCCAGCTGACAGCCAATGGCCAGATGCGTGAGCCCCACCAAGATCAGAAGAACCGCACCATCAAGCATGGTCTAAATTACTAGCATGCAAATGCATAGTAAATAAATGCTATTTGTGTATGACCCTGAGGGTTGGTTGTTGTTGTTGTTGTTGTTATTTGTTACACAGATTTACTGTAGCAATGGATCTCTGGTATACACACTGAGCATGACAGGGAAGGTCTTTGTTCTCCCAGACTTACATTTCAGTGAAGGAACAAGATGAGGAAAGAAGTAGGGAAAGGAAGGAAGGAAGGTGTGAGGGAGGGAGGGAGAAGAGGCAGAGAAGGGAGGGGAAAAAATAGCCTGTGATAAGCAATGCCAGAGAAGGGTATCAGGAGGGGTGAGGAAGAGTAAAATCGGTCAGGGCCTACATAGTGGCTTCATGTTGGATGGTGAAGGATGATCTTGCTATGAAAGTGACGGTTAGGTTAAGCTGAATGTAAAGAAAGACTCAGCCAGGCAAAGAAAATGGGAAAATAGGAATCTAGACAAAAGGACTAGCTAGTACGAAGACCCCAAACTCGGAGAACTCAAGGGGCAGAGAAAACCACAGTGGGCTTGGAGCACAGGTAGTGAGGGGAAGGGAAGAACCGCATAAGACCTGAGAGGAAGATGGGCCAAATCACAGGAGGCTTGGAGTACACAGCAGGGATGGCCTGTGAGTACCTGGCCTGTGAGTACCCAGCAGGGATGGCCTGTGAGTATCCAGCCTGTGAGTACCTGGCAGGAATGGCCTGTGAGTACCCGGCCTGTGAGTACCCAGCAGGGATGGCCTGTGAGTACTCAGCAGGGATGGCCTGTGAGTACCCAGCAGGGACGGACTGCGAGTACTTGGCAGGGACGCCCTGTGAGTACCCAGCAGAGATGGCCTGTGAGTACCAGACAGGGACAACCTGTGAGTACCCGGCCTATGAGTAACCGGCAGAAACGGCCTGTGAATTCCTTTGTCATAGGCCCCAGAGAAGTTGCTAGAAGAAAATAATCTCATTCTTGACTTTTGTAAAAGGAAGGGAAGGGGACTCAGAGACAGGTTGCTGGAGTTGGGAGAATGGGAAGGGGGGTGAGGGGGGCAGATTCCCCTAGTCTGGGCAGCAAATGGAGGTCTGGAGACCCCCAGTTCTGCAGAGAAGAGGCAGAGCCTTCAAGACTCAGGGGTTGTCCAGTGGCCCAGGGCCACAGGGCCTTAAGGGTGAGAAACTTGATTTTTAAGAAAATCAAGAAAGGTGCCCTCTAAATCTCAAAAACTTCATGTGGTGTCAAAGTCAGACACGTGGAATCTAAGAACAGGAAAAATTAACGTATGGCGATAAAAATCAGAACGCCGGATTCCTCTGAGGGTTGGGGTCAGGGAGGCAAGGGACTGATGAGGACACGAGGGAACTCTCAGAGGGACAGAGGTGTCACATTCTTGGTCAGTGTGATGGTTACATTACCACCAAACTGGACACTTAAGATTTGCCCATTTTGGCAGGACCTTGTGGCTCAGACCTATAATCCTAGCACCCTGGGAGTCCTAGGCAGGTGGAGTGCTTGAGATCAGGAGTTTAAGACCAGACTCAGCAAGAGTGAGACCCCGTTTCTACTAAAAATAGAAAACTAGCTGGACATGTGGTAGGCGCCAGTAGTCCCAGCTACTCAGGAGGCTGAGGCAGGAGGATGACTTAAGCCTAAGAGTTTGAGGTTATTGTGAGCTGTGGCACCATGGCACTCTACCCAGGGCCCAGAGAGAGACCCAGTACCCAGCAGAGATGGGTTCCGCCAAGTGAGAACCTACTTTGTGATAAGTCTGTGCCCAAAGACTTAGTCTATGCGAAGAGGCAGGAGAGCAAGAGAGATAGAAAATGAAGCGCACAGGTAAGCAGACCGTACCCAGGCCTGGGCAGGGTCCCCGGACTGAAGGAGCTGGGCAGGGTCGCTCCCCCTGGACTGAAGGAGCTGGGCTCTCTGGAAAGATTTGAGGAGAAAGCAAGCAACCAGGCCCCTCTGAGGTCAAATCCACCTGCTCATGCTTATCTTCCTCCTTAGGAACCCGATGCAACGTGGCAGTCTTACATTCTCTGTGGAAGGTGCTTATGATGGATGGTGTCTGACCACAAAGCCCTGCAAACAGTTTACAGGGACGTGGGCTACTGTTCGTCTCCCGGGCAATGCCCCACCTGGTCATTCCGACAGATCGCTGCAGACCCTGTGCCCAGGTCACTGAGTTGCCCGGTTGTCACTAGTGAATTGGGGCAGAGGAAGAAGGAAAACCCCTCAGACACAAGAGCTCCCTCCCTTCAGGAAATGAGGGACAAAGGGCTACCCTGAACAGAGGGACAGTGACATTTCTTCAGGCCCAAGGACATCAGGAGGTGACTTTCAAAACACTGCATTACATTGGCCTGATTGTTTATGTTCTTCAGCTCTCTTTAGAAAAAAAATAATGTCCAGCTGGATGTTGATATCCACAAAGCGAGCCCTTGAGACTACGATAAGCATTGATGGGGTACTGTAAACATTGGGGTAATGGAGACGGGCAACACGCACAACCTTCCACCTCTCCACTCCGTCTGAGCACCTCAGGGTCAGTAACTGGGCAACTCCCACTTCTCACCGCTTTGCCCTTGCAGGAAAAACTCAGGAATTATGAGTATTTAAGTAAAAACGTATGTGTTTAAGTAAAAACTTCCCAGGATCCCATTCTTCGTGAGTCTTGGAAGCAAAATTTAGATGTGTTTTAAGAGGTAGGCTTTTGTTGACACCTTATGATCTAGGTCATGAGACGGTTTTGTCAAGAGGCAAAGGTTACTACTTCCCCGAATTCCAAAGAAATGAGACCGGTTCTGAGTCAGTGGCCCTGGACCAGCAACCTCAGCATCCCCGCAGAGCTTGTAAGAAGCACAAATTCTCCAACTCTACCCCAGACCTACTTAATAAAAAACTCTGAGGGCACATTCAGTAATTTGTGGTCTTTCGTTTGAGACAGGGTCTAGCTGTGTTGCCCAGGCTGGAGGGCAGAGGCTCAGCTCACTGCAACCTCAAACCCCTGGGTTCAAGTGATCCTCCTGCCTCTCTACCAAGTAGCTGGTACTACAGGCATGTGCCAAAACACCTGGCTAATTTTTGTTATATTTTTGTAGAGACAGCAGTCTCACAATGTTGCTCAGGCTGGTCCTACAATGCCCAGCTCAAGAGACCCTCCCGTCTTGACCATCGTGGTGGGATTATAGGCCCAGCCAGTCATCTGCACTTCACCAGCTCTCCAACACGTGCTTAAGTTTGAGAAATGCTGTCTTAAGAGAATAAGAAGCTAAGTTCTCTGTACTAACAGTTAGGAACTGAACTCTGCTTCTAGTAAACATTTTCAAAATAACAATCATTTTAGGTCATTTCTCTAATACATAAAAGCAGCTCAGTTGCCAATGTTTAGAGCCAGCATGAAGCCTCTGTGTATCAGGGGAAATGTACGTTTCCTTAGTGATTTTGTTTGTTTGTTTGTTTCTCTGCTGTGCCATCCTTAAAGTAAGGTTTCCAATCTCAAGATTGCTTCCTAATTACCACACAATCCAGCAGTCTCACGACTTGGGTATTTATCCAAAGGAAAATAAATCAGAACATCAAAGGGATACCCTCATGTTCAGCACGCAGTATTCCCAGTAGCAAAAATATGGAATTCACATGAGTATCCAGCAGCTGTAAGGAAAGGGCAGTACGTATGCACAATGAGATACCATTTGGCCATAAAGAAGACTGAAACCTTGTCATGTGCAGCAGTAAGGATGGAAGGAGAAATTATTATGTGAAGTGAAATAAACCAGACACAGAAAGACAAATAATAGCACACGTTCTCACGCTCCTGAGGGAGCTGAAGACATTGATAGCAGGAGTTAGACTTTAGTAGAGAAAGTTCCTATACAGGGAGACGGATGGCTATTAGGGACCCTGTTTTCTTGCTCCCTTCTTCCTCCTTCTTTCTGCTTGGAACAGAACATAGTTCTGGAAAATACATTCCTCAGTTGTATTGCAAAGCAGTAATCTCATGAAAGATTCCATGGAAAAAGAACCGGATATCAAATGCTATCAGTTAACATGACAACGAACCTGGAACCCATCAAGGCTTTAAACACAAACACACACACACACACACACACACACACACGGGGCTCGGCTCCCATAGCACAGCAGTTCTGGCACCAGCCACATACACGGAGGCTGGTGAGTTTGAATCTGGCCCGGGCCAGCTAAACAACAAGGACAACTGCAACCAAAAACTAGCTTGGTGTTGTGACAGGCACCTATAGTCCCAGCTATTTGGGAGGCTGAGGCAAGAGAATCACTTAAGCCCAAGAGTTTAAGTTGCATGAGCTGCGACAGCATAGCACTCTACTGACGGTGACGTGGTGAGACTCTGTCTCAAAGAAAACACACACACACAGCCGCACACACCAGGCTTTTCTGCACACTTAACACACACAGTGTTTACCATTGAAAAAGTAAGTAACAATAAAAAGAAGATAGTTGCCTTGGGAATAAGTTGTACTGCAAATTCTCAGGCCTTATCTCAGAACTCCTGAGGCTCTCAGACTATTTCAGGTTCCCCTCATGAAGTATTAACAGCCAGTCATGCTGCCTGCATTCTCCGTCAGGGGGAACAGAAGGGAAGACGGGGCGGGGGGTGGGGGGAACAGAGTGAGGAAGACAGAAAAGTCGTGAAGAGAAGCCAAGGTGCCCACCTCCAGGTAACTTTGACTTAAGAACCCCGATTAACTCAGGCACACAATGAACCATTTCCAGATTTTACACAGTCTGAAAGGAGGCCCAGCACCAGGTCACTCTGGGTGATTCCAAGAAGATTGTAATCTCCAGTGCAAAAGCCACTTAACACTTCAGGGTGTGACTCTGCCTGGTGACTGCAGTGACTGTGCTTGTCAGATGTGGCTTCCCCTCCCCTTCCTTGCTGTGGCCTCTGGCCAAGACAGCTGCAGCTGTCTGGCAGCTGTTTAAATAATCAGCTAGAATGATAAGGCCAGGGCTGCCCTTTTATTATTTCCGTAAGACTCTGGGCTCAGGACAAAAACTCCCCTGAGCTGATGGGTGAGACCAGGGCAGTGCCACAGCAGAAATCAAAAGTGGGAAGGAAGGGAGCCCCTCCGGAACTTCACCTGAATGAGGTGACCGGCCAGCCAGGCATTGGGTGGGAATCACCAGGATCCTCTGGGAATTTTGTTTTCACGAACAGAAACCGGTGGCTCTGCACAGCAGTCACGTCCAGCAACAGTTTAAAAAAGAAAATGACATCAGTACATGTTGAAGGGGAAGTGGGAACGTCCAAGGCCAGGCACTCTCACAGAGGCTGCCGAGGACGCCCTTGTTGCCTGCCCAGATCCCCTTACCAGGCTGCTATGAGGCCTTGCTGCTGATGGAAAGGTCCCTTTCTCTAGAAAATTGCCCTGGCATGAACACCTTGCAGAGATTCCCCACCCTCTCTACAAGCGCTCCATGTGAATGACTGCGCCATGGATACACAGTGCTGGGCCTCTTGCCTCAAGGTGAGACAGCTCAGAGGTATGATTCATGCTCCAGAGCTCTCTGGACATCAGGCCAAGTCCAGACTTCACCTACGGCCACAGCCTAGCTCAGCGGCCACCTCTCTCCTGCTTCCTTCACTTACCTTCTCTTGAGAGCCCTCCCCATAAATCACACCCACCCGAATTCTTATCTCAGGCTCCGCTTCTAGAGAACCCAACCTCAAATCGTCACTGACACCAGAAATCTTTTATGTACCTACTGTAAGTCCTCCCTGCTTTAGCTAAAGGCCTGGCATGAATCTTTGCTCCATTCTGCAGCCAGCACCCAGTGTTAAGAATTCAAAGAAAAGGCTCGGCGCCTGTGGCTGGCTCGGCGCCTGTGGCTCAATTGGCTAAGGCGCCAGCCACGTACACCTAAGGTGGCGGGTTCGAATCCCCAGCCCGGGCCCGCCAAACAACAATGATGGCTGCAACCAAAAAATGGCTGGGCATTGTGGCGGGCACCTGTGGTCCCAGCTACTTGGGAGGCGGAGGCAGGAGACTCACTTGAGC
>CAUYQV010067246.1:0-26325 GCA_963574575.1 Galagoides demidoff
AAACAATAACTGAGAAAATGACATGAAGGCTGTGTTGATCAGTTTGATGGAAGTATTTCGGATTGCATGTGAAAACCCCACACTGTACCCCAGAAGTGCATTAATGTACATAGTTACCATTCAATAAAAAAAAAAAAACTCAAAAAAAAAACCCACAAATGTGGTTAAGTCACAGCTAGTATTTCTATTGTCAATCTAAAATGGAATAGAAAAGCCTCTACTGGCTTCCCGTGAGGGAGAGCACGTCCCTTTGTGTCACTCCCAGTATTACTCAGACCCCACACACCAGAGCCGCCCCAGCTCACAGAGGTTCATGGTGATGGCTGACTCACCTGTCTCTGTGGTTGCTGGTCCCAGCCAGTGACCAGCACTGCTCCAACAGCATCCAAGGAAGTGAGAAATCTTGTGGGATTCCAACTGCCCCAAGGTGGAGAGATTGCCTCAGCATCTCCATGTTTACAAAAAGGAACAGGCAGTGGGCACTTCATAGGAAACAGTTACGAGTCACACCCAGCAACAGGATGGTGAGGTGGTGCTGGCAGAGTCCAGCATTTCTCTTTCAGGGCCTCCAGGAAGTGTCTCATCCACGTGACACCCTACCCCTGGCCATGTAGCTCTGTGTGCAGCCCAGTTTGCCTTCCTGACTGGTTTCCATCTAAACTACTATTTCAGAAGGAAATTCTTCCCAAATTCATCCAGAAATATTTAGAGTTCATTTCTGAACTGGGACCAGAGCCCATAGAAGCCATGGAGACTTTCCCAACACCGATATCTTTGTCCTCGCTGTATCCCAGCTGAGGGCTCCCGGCCACTTACCCACGCCCATCAGACCTGAGCCCATTTTCTACCCAAGGGGGGCTCTGCAGGGTGGTTGGAGGCCATACTCAGAGAGGATACCTGAGAAGGATGAGGTCTAGGAGAACAGGTCTTCTCAAGGAGACCACAAGGATACACCAGCAGGGTCCTCTTCATGGTGACTCAGCTCTTAGGAATTTATAAACTCAACTTCCTGGAACTTGGAAATTTCTACTTCTGTGAAATCCTGGGGGGCTGGAATAGCATCTCCTGCTTGATTCAAACTGGTCGATAAGAAGGGTACCTATGGGTTGGAACTTTTTGACTGTCCATAAAAAGGAAAAGACCAAGTTAGTTGGAGAGTGTACCATTTGGAATTCTTGGATGCTGTAAGCTCTGGGCCAGTGAATAAAGCCCTTCCTCTAATAAACATGGTGTTTGGGTGCTCTTTCTCTCCATTGGGCCTCATTTTCCTGCAACAATATGAAAATGTGTTTGAGGGCTGGGTATGGTGGTTCGCTCCTGTAATCCTAGCATTCTGGGAGGCTGAGGCAAGTGGATCACTTGAGCTCAGGAGTTCAAGACCAGCCTGAGCAAGAGTGAGATCCCCATCTCTACTAAAAATAGAAAAAAAAAAAAATCCTAGCCAGGCACAGTGGTGCATGCCTGTAGTCTCAGCTGCTTTGGAGGCTGAGTTGAGAGGATCATTCAAGCCCAGGCTGAGCTATGACACCACGGCCCTCTACCCAGGCAACAGAGTGAGACTTTCTAGAAAAGAAAATGTATTTGAATTGGTAGATTCTTATCAAATTGCAAAGAGTTTTTTTTCCTTGCAGCATGCCTCCAGCATGCACTAATCCTGTAAAACCAGCCATCCAGTACCCTGAGACCACTCCTCTATTGCTGCTTTCTTTCTTTCTTTTATTTTTTTAAATAACTTTCTTTCTTTTTGGGGGGGGGGGGTGTCTCACTCTGTCACCCTGGGTACAGTGCCATGGCATCATCATAGCTCACAGCAACCTCAAACTCTTGGGCTCAAGAAGTGATCCTCTTGCCTCAGCCTCCTAAGCAGCTAGGGTTTCAGATGCCTGCCACAATGTCTTGCTAGTTTTTCTATTTTTAGTACAAATGGCAGCGTCTCACTCCTACTCAGGCTGGTCTGGAACTCCTGAGCTCAAGCAGTCCACCTGCCTCAGCCTCCCAGAGTGCTAGGATTATAGTAAGAGCTACTTCACCCAGCCCCTATTTAGCTCTTTTCCAGAATGGCTGTGATATTTTATGTTCCGTTCCCACAAACAATGTATGGGAGATCCAGTTTCTTTGCATTTTTCACCACTATTTGATGTCTTTTTTTTTTTTGCCACTTTTGGCCGGGGCTGGGTTTGAACCTACCACTTCCATGGCATATGGGGCTGGCACCTTACTCCTTTGTGCCACAGGTGCTACCCTGATATCTTTTTTTTTATTTTAGCCATATGATGTGTGTGATATCTCACTGTGGTTTTAACTTGACCTTCTGGCTCGGTGCCTGTGGCTCAAGTATCTAAGGTGCCAGCCACATACACCTAATGTGACGGGTTCAAATCCAACCTGGGCCTGCCAAACAACAATGATGGCTGCAACCAAAAAATAGCCAGGCATTGTGGATCCCAGCTACTGGGAGGAAGAGGCAGGAGACTCGCTTGAGCCCAGGAGTTGGAAGTTGCTGTGAGCTGTGATGCTACAGCACTCTACCCAGGGGAATAGCTTGAGGCTCTGTCTCAAAAAAACAAAAAAAAAAAACAAAAAAACTTGTCCTTCCCTGGTGGCTGATGATGTTAAGCACCTTTCAACCTGCTTAGTGACATCTGTTATGTGCTCTTGAGGGAAATATTTGTTCTTATCTTTTCCCCATTTTCTCATTAAATTATCGGGGTGGCTTTTTGATTGTTGTTGTTATTCTTGTTGAGATTTAAAGAGTTC
Source organism: Galagoides demidoff (assembly GCA_963574575.1). Lineage (NCBI taxonomy): Eukaryota > Metazoa > Chordata > Mammalia > Primates > Galagidae > Galagoides > Galagoides demidoff. The sequence goes on from CAUYQV010067246.1 coordinate 2,758, forward strand.
TTTGTTGGATACATGTTTGTGAATATTTTCTTCCAGTCTGTAGTCTGGCTTTTTTATCTTCTTCATATAAAGTTTTACAGAGCAATTTTTTTTAATTTTTAATTTAATTTCAATTTTCAATTTACTTATTTTTCCTTTTATGGATTGTGCTGTTATTGTCAAGTCTAAGAATTCTTTGCCTGGCCTTAGGTCCTGAGAATTTTGTCTTATGATTTTCTAAAAGTTTAATGGTTTTATATTTTACATTTAATTTCATGACCCATTTTTTGGTATGACAAGCTGGGTGAATATTCTTTTTTTTCTCCCTACTTAATGGGCATGCACTTGCTCCAACACTGTTAAAGAGGTTATCTTGGCTCACGCCTGTAAGCTTAGCACTCTGGGAGGCCCAGGCAGAAGGATCCTTTTAGCTCAAGAGTTCGAGATCAGCCTGAGCAAGAGGAGACCCTGTCTTCACTAAAAATAGAAAAATTAGCCAGGCATTGCAGCAGGTTCCTATAGTCCCAGCTACTTAGGAAACTGAGGCAGGAGGTTCACTTGAGCCCAGAAGTTTGAGGTCTTTGTGATCTTTGATGAATCCACGGCGCCCTACCCCAGGGTGACAGAGAGAGAGAGATTCTGTCTCCAAAAAAAGGCTATCTTTTCCTATTGAAAGGCCTTGGGCCTTCTGTCAGAACTCAGTTGAGCTTATTTATGCTTGTCTGTTTGTGGGTTTGCTGTTGTGTGTGTCTATTCTTCTCCTTTCAATATTGCTCTTTTTTGGTGACTGTCACTGTAGTAGATAGGAGACTTTAATATTGGGCGAAGTGATACTAATTGTTAAGATTGTGTTAGCTGTTCTAACATCTGTTGCCTTTTCATATAAATTCTAGAACGTATTTGTCTATGTCTGCAAAAAATCCATACTGGGGTTTTGATAGGGATTGCTTGAAGCCTATAGAGCCATTTGGGTAGTAGCCAAGGCCTCTTTCTGATTAGGTCCCCATCTGTCCTTAGTCCAGAGTCTAAGCCCACTTAGCCCAGTTCTAGCAAGAATCCTGCTGACTTAGTTCAGGGAAAATCATCCAGCCTTGATATCTGATCACAGTCCTCATTCCCCACCCTCAGTATCTTATCATCTTGGCCTGCTGTCAGCAAGACTCTGTTGAGCAGTTTAGCCAGAACCTCCCCAGCCTTGATGTTCCTCTTAGTAATTTTTCATCTACTGACGCCTACACTCCTCCTTGGCTGTGAATTCCCTCTTGTCTGTGTATTAACTTGACCCCCAATTTCTCTCCCTCAGTGCAAAACTTCATCACAGTGGTTCCTATAGCTGTGACAATAGTCCTGAGTCATATGTCCCTACCATCTCTAACAAATACCAGTAAGTTTTTCCTCAACAGTAGAAATGGCATCTTTACTATGTGTACGTATGAAGGGTTTTTTCCCCATCTTTCCTCAGCATCTGGTAATGCTCAACATGCAGATTCTATGCACGTATCATTAGGAGTTACCTAAGTAGTCTGTCATCTTGGGAGTGATTGGAAACGGCCCTGTATCTTAAAGTTCAGTTTCCACATGCTCACTGTGCTGTAGAGAAAAGAGATGTGTTTCTGTGCATGAATCTTTTATTTTGCAACCTTGATGACTCACTCTTAATTCTAGGAGGGTTTGTGTATGTGCACATAAGCACAGCATTCTCTTCCCTGGTGGAACCCTGACTGATACTGTTCTTGTTCATGGCATCAGGTGTACAAAGGACAAGAGTCATGGAAATGAACATAGAGACATAAATCTCACTCTGTCACCCTCAGTAGAGTGGGGTGGTGTCACAGCTCACAGCAACCTTAAAATCCTGGGCTCAAGTGATCCTCCTGCCTCAGCCTCCCAAGTAGCTGGAACCATAGGAGTGTGCCAGGATGGTTGGCTAGTTTTTTTATTTTTATTAGAGCTGAGGTCTTGCTCTTGCTCAGGCTGGTCTGGAACTCCTGAGTTCAAGGAACCCTCCCACCTCAGCCTCCCAGAGGACTGGGATTAGAGCTGTGAGCCACCACCCTAGCCTTCTCCTGCTGCCTTTTATGCCCCACCCCACCTTGCCCTACGTCAGATAGCTGTCCAAGGCTGACTCCACAAGGTGAAGGACACTCAAGATCCAGAGTGATCACTGCGTCAATAATAAGAGATATAGAGAATACAGGTGATCTGAAGGGGGACTAAGAGGAAAAATAATGCAGGAGAGAAGAGGGCAGTTTTCTGCTATGGTTCATGTAGTCTGAGTGTTGGCAATGAGCAAAAATGCTGCAAATTTTTTTTAATCAGTAAATTCCTTGCTTTCCCCTCACAGAATAGCCATTGAGATAAATTGAAAATCATTTCATGTTTAATTTTGAATTTAATGATTCATGTTATACATGTATAATTACATTATAATGCTGGTAGATTGACTATTTTAATATTTTTTCCATGGTTAATCATCTTAAGGTTGAAAATGGAAAATGTGATACCGTTATAGTGTTTCTATTTATTTTACATTTAGGGGATATTTTGGTTTAAGTAGCCTTTTGTGGACCAGGCTAGACATATGATGACCAATGAACATCTTATTTCTGTAGGAAATGTATTATAAATTACAAACAATCAGCTAAAAATCATTTAAATACACAACCTATTGCTGGGCAAGGATTATGTGTGTAATCTAAAAGAATGAGTAGGAAATAAAGAAGGATGAGAATATCATGTGAAAAAGATGTGCAGACATAGTAGATTATAGGCAAGTACTACTAGATGAAATACTATTTAATGGATTAAACCTTGTATTGTTTCAAAGGTATGAACAAATGGATATACCAGGAACTACCAAGGTAATTTTGACTACAGAAACAGAGCCTCAATGTCAACTAAAATCTTAAGTAGTTGTAAGGTGGCTGCAGAATTTCTAGGCAACACATGATGATGTGATATTATGTAGAGAAGGAAAATATTTGTTCTTCCTATGGGTCTTTCTCAGAACAAGGAAACATGCCTCCATGCCCCTGATCCTCAGCAGGTTCCCCTGACATTGCAACATCCTGAAACCAACACATCCAAAACCCAAACTGATGGCTTGGAGCCAGTAGCAGTGGTTATGGTGCCAGCCACATGCACTGAGAGTGGTGGGTTCAAACCTGACCCGGGCCTGCTTAACACAATGACAACAACAACAACAAAAAAATAGCTAGACACTGTGGTGGGCACCCATAATCCCAGTTACTTGGGAGGTTGAGGAAGGAGAATCGCTTGAGCCCAAGAGTTTGAGGTTGCTGTGAGCTGTGGTGTCACAGCACTCTATTGAGGGCAACATAGTGAGACTCTATCTCAAAAAATAAAATAAATAAAATAAAAAATAAAACCCAAACTGACCTCAAGCAGGGACACTGATGGCTACATCAGGACTCTCCTGGATGGCTCCAGTTTCCTCTCTTGATGCAGAAAAAATGACAGAACAACATAGGGGCTCTAATTAGACAGAAGACGGGATGCATGGTGAACAGGTAAGCAGTTCTGCTTCAAGGTGGTTCTTTTATTGTAGCAAAGTTAGTAGCTCATGGAAGGATAAAAGGACAAAAAAAAAAGAGAGAGAGAGAGAGATACCTCTCAAAATAGTGTAGGGATCACCATGAAACGCCCTTTTCCTTTGGTGGTTCGCTGAAAGATCAATACACAATTATGGCTGGTTAATAAGAGAAAGGTTTATTTCCAAATAGCATGGACATAGAGGGGACCACAAGAATGATTTTCCAAAGTCTCGGGGATGGTCAGAGACCTTTATAGGAGCCTTTTGGAAGCGAGGAAGGAGACCGTGAAAAATATAGGTGCAGCAAGTAGTTGCTGGGAAGGGTGTGTGTAGATGGGTGGAAACAAATTGATTTGTGGACAACCCAAGAGACAGGTGCTTCAAATGACCCTGGGAGCAGATCTGTTAGCTTGGAAGTCAGCAGCCCCCTTTGATTCCCAATCAGGTTACTCAGGTTTTATGTAGATAGAGGCAAGGCATCCTTCAATGCTTCCTGAGCATGAATGGACTTTAATTCAAAATATTCTTTATACCAAAGAGTCATAGGTTGGGACGAAATTTCCTGTGCTCCTTCAACAGTCAATGTCACATTTTATTTAATGTCTGGGTCAGAAGATGGTAACAAGGAAAGGATCAACAGATTTTAGGGACTGTGTGAAGACAGGTGAGTGTGACATTTATCCACAGCTAAACAGTGTAGTGTCTCACTGTCTCACTCTGTGGTGTTATGCTGTTGATCGTCTTATGACTATGCTGATTGTTTTATTCCCATTTTTTTTCTTATCTGTCACCCTGGGTAGAGTGCCCCGAAATCATTATAGCTCACAGAGACCTCAAACTCCTAGGCTCAAGTGATTCTCTTGCTTCAGCCTCCTGATTAGCTGGCTACAGGCACCCCACCATAATGCCTGGCAAGCTTTTCTATTTTTAGTAGAGATGGGGTCTTGCTTTTGTTCAGGCTGGTCTCAACTCCTGAGCTCAAGTGAACCAACTGCCCCAGCCTCCCAGAGTGCTAGGATTAGAGGCATGAGCCACTGGCCTGGCCTAGTTTATCAATTTTTTCATCTTTTCTCAGAATCAAAGTTGGTTTTGTTGAGTCTACTATTTTTCCTATTCTCTTTTTTTTTGAGACAAAGTCTCATTTTGGCCCCCTCAGTAAAATGCCATGGCATAATAGCTCACAGCAACCTCAAGCTCTTGGGCTCAAGTGACTCTTTTGCCTCAACCTCCCAAGTAGCTGGGACTACAGGCATCCACCACAATGCCCAGCTATTTTTAGAGACAGGAGTCAGTCTCCCTCTCTAGCTCATCCTCCTATGTTTGAACTGTTTTTCTACAGCCTTGAAACTTGAAAACAGTTTGGTTGGGTATAAAACCTTTGGTTCATAAATTCTTTCCTTGAGTTTCTTGAAAATGCTGCTTTATTGTTGTCTTGCATATTAATTTGAGAAGGCTTATGCCAGATTATTTTTCCTGACCTTCTAAATTATCAGATCTTGCCTAGAGGGACTGAGGATATATATATATATATTTTTATTAAATCATAGCTGTGTATATCAGTGCAATCATGGGGTACAATGTGCTGGTTTTATATACAATTTGAAATATTTTCATCAAACTGGTTAACATTGCCTTCACTGCATTTTCTTAGTTATTGTATTAAGACATTTATATTCTACATTTAGTAAATTTCACATGTACCCTTGTAAGATGCACCATAGGTGTGGTCCGACCAATTACCCTCCCTGCACCCATGCTCCCCCCTCCCCTCCCGTCCCTCTCCCTTTTCCCCATAGGATATTTCTTTATGATAAAACTTCATGGTTTTATTAGGATATGTCTTGATATTGTTACAGATCAGTTTTCCTCATGCTTTGTGGGCCCTTTCAACATGCATATTTAAGTATGAGTTTATTTGTGAAATATGTTCTTGGGTTATATTTATAAATATTAGTTCTATTCAGTTGTTTGTACATTATTTTTATTCAGGGAATTTAAATATACATATGTTCAATTCCTTTCATTGTCTTCCATTTTAACCAGTTCCCCTCTGATCCTTCCTACTTCAGCTCATTTTTATTTTTTATTTTTTTGGAGACAGAGTTTCACTATGTTACCCAGTAGAGTGCCCTGGTGACACTTACAGAAACCTCAAAATTCTTGGACTTAATTGATTCTCTTGCCTCAGCCTCCCGAGTAGCTGGGACTACAGGTGCCTACCACAACACCTGGCTATTTTTTGGTTGCAGCCGTCATTGTTGTTTTGGCAGGCCTGGGCTGGATTCGAATCCGTTGCCTTAGGTGTATGTGGCTGGCGCCTTAGCCACTTGAGCCACAGGCGCCGAGCCCCCCTTTCATATTGTTTTCTCCAGAAGCAATGCCTTCTCCAGAGTGCTTCCTGGCTCCCACACATGCATCGGTTCCCTTTCCTGTCATCTCTGCAAGGACTCCTTCTGATCCTCGTCTTCATTATTTTCTTACCTAGTCTGGACTTTTCCTTCTGCAGGTTGTTTTGTTTCAGACCCCTCCCCTCTCTCTGGCATCTTTCTGGATTCGCCCACCCTCAGTAAAGTATGTGGTGCAATCTCTAGAAATGTTTCTTCTGGAAATTTCTCTTTGTTTATTTACAGGTTATTTGGAGTTTATAATATTCTCTCTTTTTAATTGTGCTGAAGAAATGGGTCACTGGTGGTTGTGTTTATGCTATATATGTACAATGATTGGTACATCTGCTGAATTTTTAACTGATGTGTGGGGAGAGATTTAGGTTTAGTGGTTATCATTATCTCAACTACTAGAAGTTTCCCAAGATGCACTTTGTACAACTGTAGTTCATGAAGCAAGGAACAGCGCTCTTATTAATGGATACTTTCTTTTGTGTTTTTTTTTGTTTGTTTGTTTTGTTTTTTAGATAGAGTCTTACTTTGTCACTCTTGGTAGAGTGCCATGGGGTCACAACTCACAGCAATCTCCAACTCTTGGTCTTAAGTGATTCTCTTGCCTCAGCCTCCCAAGTAGCTGGGACTACCGGTGCCTATCACAAAGCCCAGCTATTTTTTTAAGAGACAAGGTCTTGCTCTGGCTCTGGCTCTGGCTCACGCTGGTCTCAAACTCATGAGCTCAAGCTGTCCACCTGCCTTGACCTCCCAGAGTGCTAGGATTACAGGTGTGAGCCACTCTGCCCAGCCTTAATGGATACTGTCAAAGAAATTAAGGTATTCTTAAGTAGAAATGTGGTAATTTATTTTTTTTTTTTTTTGCCCTCCCATAGAGTGTCATGATGTCATAGCTCAGAAATGTGGTGCTTTAAGCAAATCTTTTAGTAATCCAACAGAAACACACTGCAAGTTCAAAACAAAATCTTTGAATTCATAATTAGCATAGACTCAGGTCATAGGCAATGTGTCTCAAGGGATACTCCATACTATTTATGTCCTACCACTTGGAATGCTTGCTACTGAATCAGCATCTATGGGATTTGTAGGCACATCGCTATGTTTGTTAAAACTGTACACATAGCCTCTTATCATATCTAAAGAACTCCCACATGAAATCTAGGCTAAGAACATCGAGAGAGTCAGGCTGCTGAGCCTTGCTTTCAATGGACCAAAAGGGTTGGAAATATTCCTTCCCTTCTTATTTTTTAAGCATCCATTCATATTACTGATGTTTCTTTAACCTTTAGATTTAAGGTGATCTGTTTTCTTTTATCTTTAACACTAAGGAATGTGATACAATCAGTAATATATACCATCAATTAAGGTTATATTTCAAGCAGAATACCCAACTCTTTTTGCTTTTTTAAAATATTTATTTGTACATATCATTTTTCTTTTAGAAATGGGATCTTGTTATGTTTCTCAGGTTAGACTCAAACTACTGGGTTCGTGCATACACTATACCTAACTTTTTATTTTACCTATGAATTTTATTTCTCTTTGTATGACAGACAGGGCAGTATATTCATTGTCTGGGTTTTTTTGGTCATTTTTAATAGACTAGAGCAACAAAATTTAGCAGAAAGTATAGAAAGTTCCCATATATCCCCTTCCCTACTATCAATGTGTGGTACCTGAGTGGTACATTTGTTAAAAATTGATGAACCCAGCTCGACGCTAGGTGCTAGCCACATACACCAAGAGTGACAGGTTTGAACCCGGCCCAGGTCAACTAAACAACTGCAACAACGACAACAACAAAAATAGCCTGGCATTGTGTCAGGTACCTGTAATCCCAGCTACTTGGGAGGCTGAGGCAAGAGAATGACTTAAGCGCAAGAGTTTGAAGTTGCTGTGGACTGTGACGTCACAGCACTCTACCCAGGGCAACATAATAAAACTCTGTCTCAAAAAAAAAAAAGAAAAGAAATTGATGAACCCACACTGACATCATTATCATTTAAAGTCTATAGTTTATGCTAGGGTTTACTCTTGTATGTGCTGTGGATTTGGATGAATTTATGACGTATATCCATATAGCATCATACAGAATAGGTTTCACCATACACTGAACCGATCATCAGGGAAATGCAAATCAAAGCCACCGTGAGTGAGATGCCACTTCACACCCAGTAGGATATTTACTATCAACACATAGAAAACAGAAAGTAACAAGTATTTAAGTATGGGCAAGAATGTACAGAAATTGGAAGCCTTGTACTTGGTTGGTGGGAATGCTGAATGGTGTGGCCACTAAGGAAAACATGGCACTTCCTTAAAAAAAACTATAAACTAAAATAGAATTGACAGCATGATCCTGCAGATTCCTTTCTGCCTTCATACTTCTGCCTTCAGTCTCCCCAGGTCAGACATCTCTAGCGCAGGCTTCAGGGGCTACAACCAGCGTGTTGGTTGAGCTACATTTTCTTCAGAGGCTTCACTGGGAAAGTATCTGTTCTCAGCCTCTGTCAGATTGCTGCAGAATTCATTTCCTTGTGGCTGATGACTGAGGACTCGGACGTTCATCTGGCTATCAACTTTCAGCTGGAGGCTGCCCTTATGTACTGTAGTTCTTTACATGGGAGCTTTTACAACACACTTATTTCATCAACCCAACACACAGAGAAGTGCCTGGATGTACCGTAGTTTATACCCAGTCACCTACTAAAGGACATGTTGGTGGATTCCAAGTTTTGGCTATTATGAATAAATCTGCTGTAAATATCTGAGTGCAGGTTTTGTGTGAAAATTAATTTTCGGCTTCTTTGTTTAAACACAAAGGAATATAATTGCTGACTCATGTGAAAAGATTATGTTTTGTTTTGTAAGAAGTCACCACGTCCTTTTCCAAAGTGGTTGGCCGTTTTTGCGTTCCCACCAACACCTGAGCAGTCCTCTTGCTCCACGTCCTCCCAGTGTTCTGGATTTTGTCCAGTCTGATAGGTGGGCAGTGGCAGCTGATTGCTTTATTTTGCATTTCCCTGATGACTCATGATGTAGAAGATCTTTGATGACGAGTCTGTTAAAGTTTTTGTCTCATTTTTATATATAGTTGTTTTATTCCATTGGATTTTAAGAGTTCCCTGTATATATTAGAGAACAGTCCTTTATCAGATACATTTTTTTTTTTTTTGTAGAGGTGAAGTCTTGCTATGTTGCACTAGCTGGTCTTGTACCCCCTGGGTTGCTCAGGCTGGTCGCAAACTCCTGGGCTCAAGCAATTTTCCTATCTCAGCCTCCCAAAGTGTCAGGATTACAGGCGTGAGCCATTGCACCCAGCCTCTCAGATATTTCTTTTGCAAATATTTTCTTCTCTATTCTCCTCAATAATAATGATGTTAGTTGTGGTGTTTGTCTTCCTTAACCTCCCAGCGTATCCACATAGTTTACTATGGCACATGTGTTTCCATTGCAACGCCTGCCTATTTTTTCCTGAATAAATATCATTTTCTTTCAGTCTCCCTCTGTTTGGTATTTAGGTTGACACTGGTAGAGCCCTGATTTTTTCCATGCTAGCTACTATGCCAATGATGAATGGAGCCAAGATTTGATCAACAGTCCTTCTCCAAAGTTTGTCCCCTCTTCCCCTAAACCACAGGTTTCTGTTACTGGAATAACCTAAAAAGAAAACATCTGTAGTCCTACCAATCTGGCCACCAGTCTGGGAGGCCAAAGTGGAAGGCTCCTGTGAGCTTGGGAGTTGGAGAGCAGCATGAACAAGAGGAGACCCCATCTCTACTAAAAATAGAAAAAGTAAGACCAGGCACCATGGCTCACACCTGTAATCCCAGCACTTGGGAGGCCAAGGCAAGTGTATTACCTGAGTTCACAGGTTCCAGACCAGCCTGAGCCAGAACAAGACCTTGTCTCTAAAAGTAGCTGGGCGTTGTGCGGGGCACCTGTAGTCCCAACTTCTTGGGAGGCTGAGGCAAGAGAATCACTTGAGCCCAAGAGTTTTTGAGGTTGCTATGAGCTATGATGCCCCAGTACTCTACCCAGGGTAACAAAGTAAGATTCTGTCTCCAAAAAAAAAAATAGAAAAAGTAGCCAGATATCATGGGGGTGCCTGTAGTTCCAGCTGCTCAGGAAACTGAGGCAGGAGGATGGCTTGAACCCTGGAGCGTGTTTGCTAAGAGTGAGGCTGAGGCCAAGGCAATCTAGCCTGGGGCAACAGAGTGAGAGAGACTCTGTCCAAAAAAAAAAAAGAAAAGGAAGGGAAGGAAGGAGGGAAAAAGGGAGAGAGGAAAGGGGGAAAGAAAGAAAATTAAAGAGCTATACACTAATGGTATATGTTCTTTATGATGTTTTCACCAGTAAGGTGGGGTTGTTTGGGAATGGAATAAAAATTCAGTCTGAGAAAGGGAGAGGACCGAAAAGAAAAAAAAATAAACTTCTTACTGTGATAGAATATTCTTTTTATTCAATACATACAGCCATTCCCATTTTTACACATTGTATCCATTCTCTCATATATTGGTTTGATCAAATAACATATGTATATATGCTCAACTGAATATCTCATTTAGAAAACTAATTTGAAACTTAAATTCTAGGTAAGCAGGTGCATGATAAGCTCATTCTAGAAAAGAAGGTAAAGGATCTGTGACCTTATTTGGCTTTCTGAAAACCTTCCTAAATAAAATTATTATTTTATTAATCAATTAAATGTACAAAATATAAAACTATATTTTAATGCCAATTACTTATATATAAACAATAAAAAATTATAAAACAAGAGAATTCAATCTATTGAAAGTTTTTGTTCAGCCTACTAAATTCAACATTACAATTCAACATATTTTTGCTTAAAGGATACAAAAGCTTAAATACTTAATATTTTGAACTTCAGTTTTTGTAAAAAGTATTAACAAAAATTTAAAACTAGCAATGTTACAATGTTTTACATGAACTGTTTACAACTTTAAGGCATGATAAATTAAAATGTTTTAACATTTAAACTATATTGCTATATTTTGGAATTAACTTTTTTTATAACTGGGAAGTTATTTCTTCAAAAATTACAGGACCAAATAATGCAAAAGGCTTAAAGCTTGTTCTGTGAGTTTCTCCTATGTAAGAATCTAGTAGAAACACGGTAGGAGGTGATGTTAGCTGAGGACAAAGTGGAAGTGATTAGTCCCAAAACACTGGGATGTCACCAGGCCAGCAAGGCAAAAGATAGCAGAGGCCTTGGTATGTTTACTGAGTACGTGTTTAACATCCCACAGAAAGGTAAGAAACAAAACCAATACTTGCACTATCATGCAATGTCAAATCCACTACAAGATAAATATAAGAATATAAGGATATGTATCAATAAAATATAACAGGAGCCTTAGGAATATAGCTGTTAGCATAGTAATAGCATATTTAGCCACTAAGAAAGTTATCCTAAAGACATCCTGCATCCAGGTTTACTTGAGCTCTGCTGGTGTGGATGGGGATACAGATCCTTCGGGGCCTGAAACGCAAAGTAAATAAATGACAACACTTCCTATGAATGATCAGTCTTAAATAAAATAAACTCACATTTTTATGCCTGTTCATAAGGATTATTTCTGAAGTCTACATAAAAAGTGAGTGTATGATCCTACCTCCCAGCACAAATCCTACACTGGAAACACAAGACTCCAACTTTTACACTGACAGACAAGAAGAGAGGGGCCCATAACAGACAATAAACATTTAAATTCACAAGTCCTGCCTGTGCATGATGCTAGAGTTGTGTTGACATAAATGTGCTGTACGGAATCGAACAGTGTGAGTACAACCTTTCAGAGGCGGATAGACAGCGGGGAGGCAACTCAGACCACCCTAAGTTTCACGAGTGTCATTGATATTGGCCCCTTTCAAGGTATAATACTGTGCCAGTTACCTAAAAGCCACCTCCTGGCATGCCAACACAGCTAGGATAGCTGAAAAAAATTGCAATAAATAAAGTAATCTTAAACCAGGCGTGGTGGCTCTGCTATAATCTTAGCGCTCTGGCACGCCGAAGCGGGTGGATCACTTGAGCTCAGGAGTTCAACACCAGCTGAGCAAGAGTGAGATCCTGCCGCTACTAAAAATAGAAAAAAAACTAGCTGGGTTGTGGCAGATGCCTGTAGTCTCATCTGCTAGGGAGTCTGAGGTAAGAGGATCTCTTGCTTGAGCCCAAGAGTTTGAGGTTGCTGTGAACTTGGTTGATGCCACAGCACTCTACCCAGGGTGACAGAGTGAGACTCTGTCTCAAAAAACATTTATAAAATAAATATAAAAAATAAATAAAATAAAAAACAAATAAATAAATGAAAAAAGTCTATGACACAGGCTTCTGTATCAGAATACAAGCAATTTGAAGGATACTGCAGGCTGTCCAGAGGCCACAGTCGCGGATCACAGGACTAACATCACTTAGTCTTTTCTGTATAAGACACTTTTTGTATTTCTATGCAGGACAGTTTCTCTATAAACACTCACTTGGAGAAGACTGTGTGATAAAGTACATTGATTTCTTTGATTTAATGAAGCATTAAAATCTTTAATTACTTCAAGATTTAGTAAAACATCTATATTACTCAAAACAACAAAAGTCATAAAAGACCGTTGACACTGTAAAGTTCAACTGGCACTTTTTAACAAAAGTGGATGTGAACTTGTCACCAGCTCATCCATCACGAGCTGGCCTGGAAGTGGCAGAGCTCACTCAACAAACACAGCCAGGAGCTGGGGGCAAAGTGCGAGTGGAGACCTCACAAAAAGTGTCATCAAATGCTTCAAAAGCCTGAAGAGACAGAGCAGACCTTATTCTCCTTATCAAAGAAATGAAGCCTCAATAGTAATTATAAGCTGCCCAAATGGTCAATAATTAATAGAGCTGCAGAACTAAACTCAATACTCAATAGGCTTTAAGAGGGACATGTCTAAAGAATAGGACAAATTCTTTCTGTGACAGTTAAAAAAACTGACATAATATCTTGAACATCTAATCACAGAGAAAGTTCTGAATTATTCAAAGCTTAAGAAATGCTGCTAATGGAGTAATTTCACATTTGAATTTCGACTTCTTTTAAAGCATGGAAAGGTTTTTGTGAAAGGACATCAAAGAGGACCAGCTGTGTATGCAGAAGTCTGAGCATTGCAGGATCAGAACCTTTTGGAGCCAGGAGACTGAAATTGATACTATTTGGCATATTTTTTATGTGGTGCATCAAATGGACTGTCAAATTTTTTGAAAAATAAAAAAATGTGTAAAGCCCCAGAGCTCATGACTTTTGTCATTCATCTGAATAAAGAGGAAAAAGCAGCATGCTATTAGCACGATTGTCTATAACCCGAGTGCTGCTGCGTGTGTTTTAACACAGTCAGCAGGACTGTGTCTCATTAGGAGATACATCGGGAGACAAAAATGTGATTTGCTCACATCGCAGTCACCCCAAATCTCAGGGGAAACGTGGATTGCTGGTACACCTCACCTTCAGCATTTTCAGAGCCTTTGGGGTTCTCTGTGTCTTGGGATGTCTCCTCTGTGTCCTGGGGCCCTTCCAGGTCTTGTGTGGACTGAGATGATGATGTAGACGCCCTCAGTGTCTTTGGAGTCCTCTTGTCTGAATCAGCTCGATGCTGTTGTAACCACTCATCCTTATAACCATTGCTAATAAGTTTGGAAAAGTTTGTTGGTGAACTGGTTTTCTGGCCAGGCCTCAAAAGGAGAAAAAGTAATGTTAAACTTAAGTACAAAGATGAGTGATAAACCAGAAACAGTACTGGGGAACAAACTGGCAAGTTAGCCGCGTTGCTGGTCCTCGAAACGTAGTGGGCAGTGTCTTGGGCTCCTTCCCCCTCTTGTTTCTCTCTCTCTCCATCTCTCCGTTACTTTTTCCATTTTTAAGTATAAAGAAGTGTATTTCAAAGCATCCCTAGTACCTGTGGTGCATCAAATGGACTGTCAAATTTGTCACTGTCAAATGGAGCATGTTTAGTTTAGCTTCCAAAATCTTTCTTTGTGATAGCCAATTAAAAATTAGTAATAATTCTAGCATTTCACAGGGAAGCCTTCTTCAGAAGAAACCAGAACTACCTTTTGATACAAGAAATGACTATTTTCTTAGATTAGTTCCTTCTGGTCCTTAACAAACATCACCCGCTGCTGGTTTGCTCTCAAACACAGCTTCATCCCTGTGTTTTATCATTATTACCTTAGCTTTTTGCACCTGCTGCCTGTTCACAGATCGCATTGAAGAGTGCCAGGGCAGGCTGACACCTGGAGGCAGCATGAGCTTCCAAGTTAGGCAGGCAACACACTAAGATCACTTTGCTGTCCAGGCTATTTCCAGTGGCACACACTCCCCTGCTTGCTCTCCCTCTCTCTCATGTGTATGTATATATGTGAATTTCCCCTCCTCACATGCTAAGCTTGGTGTTCACATGGCATCGATCACAATGCAATGTAACTGATTGTTCTTTCCCTCTGGGATGAGAAGTTTGGAACTTTAGTCAGACAATTAATGACATTTATCCCAGCACTCACCTAGGATTCCGGGAAAGTAAGGAGAGACCCAAGGCCTCAGGGATTTCACATTGCAGCTGGAAGATCAACAAATACCTAATATATCTTCCAGCTGGATACACAGCTGGAGCACTTACAAGGCACGTACACTTGGGTTCAAGCCTTGGAGACATAAAAAGCATCAGAACTGAAAACTGCAGTGAGGAGGTTTGTGGAGGAGGCCGGGCCAGGTGTGGTGGGCCAGAGGGGGCGTTTGCTGTCATCATCACAGACGGCAGGTAGGAGACAACCCCACCCTAATCCACACGGAAACTGAGCAGCTCAAGCACTTACATCGGAGGGAAGGAGAGTCTACTTCCAGAAGGGTCTTTAGGGCCAACGGGCGTCCCCACTTTGCTCGTATACTTTGAGTTAATGGCTGGTAGCTTCACCTGTGTGAGGAGACACAAAACCCCAAGTTACGGAAAAGCATTCGACAGCCCAGACCCTAGAGGAAAGGAAAATTCACCAAGAGCAGCAAAGGTAGAAAACATGTAGGAAATGAACTTTTGGTGTGGTGTAATAATTATTTTACTGGCCAATAGTCACAATAAAATACAATTCAACAATAATCCCATTCAACAAAATGGTTGTGCCAGAAATTCAAAAGCAGTTGCTGTCTTCAAGTAAGATGTCATCTACGCAGGAGGAACAATAAACAGTGAACCACAGGGACTGTGAAAGGCCTGGTCCCAAGGCCAAAGCCACACAGTGCAGAGAAATAGACCAGGTCCTCAGAACAGCCCGTTTCACTGATCATGCAACCACCCAATGCCAGAAGCACAGCTGGACACTGAGGATGTCATAAAGAAGAAATAAGTGGCTCACTGCCACCAGCTGAGCTTCCACTCAGCACGCGACTCCTCAAGTCCCCAAAATAAACTGAGGCTTTTTTCTGGGAGTCAGGCATAGATGCTTCACGAGGCTAATTTCTGCTCACACTAAAACACATCTAATCTTGTCCCCAGGCAAAATGATCACCTGTCAAGTGACAGGGATCACTCTTGTGTTCACTCTTGTTCTCAGTATCAAACAGTACTGCTTCATTTATTTATTTAGCCTCAGCCTCCCAAGTAGCTGGGACTGCAGGTGCCCACCACAACATCTGGCTATTTTTTAGAGCTAGGGTCTTATTCTTGCTCAAGCTGGTCTTGTGAGCTTAAACAATCCACCTGCCTTGGACAACAAGAGCGCTAGGATTATATTACTGCTCTTTTTAATATGAATTTCATCATTTCACTCATTACCCCTGTAATGAGTGAAGAGTGAAGAGTCCCAAGAACTGAGACTAATTTCAGACACAGTGCTGGTGCCCACAGGGTGAGGAAGAGGCCTCTGCAGGACTATGGCCTAATTGTTGTCCCCTCCAGCACCAAGTACAGAGGATGGGATAGGCTTCTAACCAATACAGCACAACAACTTGTCACCAATAGAGACAGCTCTAGGGTTTCTCAACTGCTCTTTTTAAAAACAAAAATCCCCTAAGAAAGCTTCATGTTACTCCTTCATGGTCAAATACACTACTGGGAGTTTTTTCAGAAAAAGAATTCATTTTCTTTTCCTTGTTATCAATAAAGAGGCCAGTTGCAGTGGCTCATACCTGTAATGCCAGCACTGCAGTGGTCCAGCAGGAGGAGTGCATGAACCCAACAGCTCAAGACCAGTCTAGACAACATAGCAAGAACCCATCTCTAAAAAAAAAAAAAAAAGAACCCATCTCTATAAAAAATACTTAACAAAATTAGCTGGGTGGCTGGGTACGGTGGCTCACACCTATAATCTTAGCACTTGGGAGGCCAAGGTGGGTAGATCACCTGAGCTCACGAGTTTGAGAGCAGCCTGAGCAAGAGCAAGATCCCATCTCTAAAAATAGCCAGGCATTGTGGCAGGCACCTGTAGTCCCAGCTACTCAGGAGGCTGAGACAAGAGAATCACTTGAGCCCAAGAGTTTGAGGTTGCTGTGAGCTATGATGCTACAGCACTCTACCAATTGAGACAAAATGAGAATCTCAAAAAAAAAAAAAAAATTAGCTGGGAGTGGTGGTGCACACTGGTAGTCTCAGCTACTTGAGAACCTCAAGGAGGATCACTTGAGCCCAGAAATTCATGGCTGCAGTGAGCTATGATGATGCCACTGCACACTAGCATGGGTGACAGTGAGACTTTATTTCTTTTCTTTTCTTTTTTTTTGAGAGAGAGTCTCCCTCTGTCACCTCGATAGAGTGTTACGGCATCATTAAAATTCACAACAACCTTAAACTCTTGAGCTCAGGTGATCCTCCTGCCTCAGCCTTCTGAGTAAGTGGGACCACAGGCACCCACCACAATGCCCAGCTAGTTTTTCTACTTTTAGTAGAGACGGGGTCTCACTCTTGTTCAGGTTGGTCTTGAACTTCTGGGCTCAAGGAATTCATCTGCCTTGGCCTCTCAGTGTGCTAGGATTATAGGTGTGTGCCCTGGCACCTGGCCTTGAGACCCTGTCTCTTAAATAAATAGAGTATTCCAGGAAAATTTTAAGCTAGATGCTTAAGTAAATGGAAATATTCAGAAATGATAATGAGTAAAGATAAAATCGCCTTTGTATGATACACGTGCCAGATAAGAAGTGCTATGCCAATTTTCTCTCAGATAACCATTGATCAGTTAAAAATAATTTAGTAAAATATAACCTTACTTCTTAAAGCCAATATTCATGAAAAGAGAAAGAAAGATAATAGTATGGTGGCTGCTTGCCGGGCAGCAGCTTCAAACTTAAAATACAGAACACGTGGCAAAGTCATGGGCAACGCACGACACCACCAGCAGCTAACATCACATCACTCAATTATTCCGGGCCACAGAAGCACAGCAGATGTCGTTGCCCTCTATTTATATGGGCTCCTGTCACCTTTTTTTTCTCCTTTTCAAGTTCCTCGGCCTCTCTTTGCCAAACCGTTTTCATGTCGAAGTCGAAGGGCCCCCTCCTGGACTCATAGCTGCCGTTGGCCTGATCGGGGTTAAATTCTTCATAAACCATGTAGTCTGGCATGGAGAAGGCAGGAACTCTGCAAGGACAGACAGTCAAGTCAGTATAGACGGGAGCAGCACCTGCCCTCTCTATCCCTCCTTCCCATGTCTCCGTCTCTCCCTCCATCCCTCTCTCTCCTTCCCTTGTTCTTTATTCCTGCTGTCTCTCCCTTTCTCTTTCTCGTCTGTCCTTTTCCTTTATTCTCTCTCCTTCTCCATTTTCTCTTTCATCTTCCTTCTCTTTCCCTGTCTCTTTCTCTCTCTCAATGTGTCTTTGTTTTTGCAGAATAATACCACCCATCTTCCCTGAAAGCACAGTGGGCCTTTCCTTCCTGCCCCTGCTGAAGAAACACGCCAACCCTTCTCCAGGGTCTGCCTCCCAAGATCATGAGGTCAACTCCAAAATCATAGGGTCTCAACAGAAGTACAATGAGATATACTACAATAAGAATTTATTAATCAGATATATTATAAAATAATCATCTCTATTAAATTCAAATAGCTAAACACCTCTAAACATCTACCATTTAACATGATCATTTAAAATAATAATAACCTCCTTCTGATGGATGTCATTTCTAATGTGGGTATTTAAACTTACATTTGGCCTTCTGAAACAAATGATGCCTACAAGGGGGTCACCCGCGAACATGGGACGACTTAGCCTTTAGTTTATGATGCCACAGTACTCTACCGAGTGAGACAAAATGAGACTGTATCAAAAAAAAAAATTAGCTAGGAGTGGTGGTGCACACTGGTAGTCTCAGCTGAAAGTCCCATCTATAGGTTTTTTTTGTTTTGTTTTGTTTTTTTGAGACAGAGCCTCAAGCTGTCGCCCTGCATAGAGTGCTGTGGCATCACAGCTCACAACAACCTCCAACTCCTGGGCTCAAGCGATTCTCCTGCCTCTGCCTCCCAAGTAGCTGTGACTACAGGCACCCGCCACAACACCTGATTATTTTTTGGTTGCAGCCGTCATTGTTGTTTGGCAGGCCAGGGCTGGATTTGAACCTGCCAGCTCAGTTGTATGTGGCTGGTGCCTTAGCGGTTTGAGCCACAGGCGCGGAGCCTACCATCTAAGGTTTTAATGGGGAAGCACGCTAGAGTCAAGCGGGTAACAGCAGCAACCCCTCCCACGTGCGCATGACGCCACATCCTGCTCCTGTCTGCACTTGCTCATCAGTGAGCACAGGGACGCCAGGCTACAGGAAGAGAAGCGGGCCCAGGTGCCAAGGCCAAGGAGGACATTCCTGAGAACCAGGACGGAAAAGCATCCAAAGGAGACAGGCTGCGGGCCTCTAGATGGCGCAGGGTGGACACAGGGCGGGGAGAGCCCGGAGAGCCCGGAGAGGGGCGGTCCTGGGGCGGGAGAGTCCAAAGAAGGGCAGCGAGATCCCGGAGGGGGGCGGGCCCAGGGCGGAGGTGGCCTGGCATGGGGTAGGGCGGGCACAGGGCGGGGAGAGCCTGGAGAGGGGCGGACACGGGGTGCGGACAGCTGGAGGCTGGGAACACAGGCGTGGGAGATGGCTGCAGACACTCAAGTTCAGAGAAGCCATGAGTCCAGCCGAGCTGCTCAAGGAGCACAGGTGAGAGAAGGGGTTGGGAGGAGCAAGGGGCCCCACTGACCACCCTCCCATTTCTAAGATTGTCTGTGGGCATGAAAAAGCCGCAGGGACAGAGAGCACTGAGATTAACAAAGGGAGGGACAATTCCAAAAATCGTTAAGCAGTGCTAAGTCATAGCCCCCGGGTTCCCAGATTCTCAGTCAGGGAAAGATCTCTTCTGCTCCTCTCCACATCCTTCCTCTGACTGTCCAGAGTCCTGGAGCAGATGGTCCTCAGGCCAGAGGAAGACGGGGTTCAAAAAGAAAGGAAGAAACTAAAGGACCCAGAACTAGATCACTGCTGGAAGGCTTGGAGGATTGATACAGAGGGTGCGGGAGAAGACAGCCAAGGGACAGGAGCTCCTTCAGATGGGTAGGGAGAGGCAGAAAGGAGAGAGGGAAAAGCCCACGTGTGAAGTCCACCATAACCCCAGATTTACCCATGGGCTATGACAGAAACCATCCTTGGCTGCAAGGTGTGTGATTGCTCAGAGACCAATAGCCACAGGACCTCTGGGCAGTTCCAGGTAATGTGGGAGACACCATAGGGTCAAGAGTGCTGAGGAAACCCAACCTGCCCCAGCTGCCAGCGACACTGGGGAAACCCAACCCGCCCAGCTGCCAGCGACACTGAGGAAACCCAACCCGCCGGGCTGCCAGTGCTGAGGAAACCCAACCTGCCCAGCTGCCAGTGACACTGAGGAAACCCAACCCGCCCAGCTGCCAGTGACACTGAGGAAACCCAACCCGCCCAGCTGCCAGCGACTCTGGGGAAACCCAACCCGCCCAGCTGCCCGCAACACTGAGGAAACCCAACCTGCCCAGCTGCCAGTGCTGAGGAAACCTAACCCGCCTGGCTGCCAGTGCTGAGGAAACCCAACCTGCCCAGCTGCCAGTGCTGAGGAAACCCAACCCACCCAGCTGCCAGTGACACTGAGAAAACCCAACCTGCCCAGCTGCCAGTGCTGAGGAAACCCAACCCTGCCGGCTGCCAGTGACACTGGGGAAACCTAACCTGCCTGGCTGTCAGTGACACTGGAGAAACCCAACGTGCCCCAGCTGCCAGCAACACTGGGGTCCCAGCCACCCCACGCTGCCTGCTCTGCTCTCCTGTAGCCCCAAGCAGGCAGCACACATGTGTACCTGAGGCGCCTGCCTCTCTTTCTAAGGCTCTCTATTGCTCTGCTCATCCCTTCTCTCCACCATATGACACTAACATCAGAGGTAAGCTGTGTTAGCACAGGGAATTCATTTTAGAGAGCAGGGGGAACCAGAATCCTGAAGACAAAACTGCATTTGGCCATATGCAGGACATTCAAATAACACTGGATAATGGCTTAAAACACACCTAGGGTGCTCCTATTTTGCAAGCCAAGTTCAAAAAATAGAGAAGTGGTCCAAAATGACTTTTCATGTTAACTTCTCAGTTCAAGAGAAATAGTTTTGATGATAAAGTTTTCATGCCCATATAAAGGAATTTCTTAAGACATTTCAAACAGTACAGGGGACAATGGCTCCCTAACTCTGTAATCATCATGGAAATTTAGGACTACTGATATTTCCAGCTTTATCTAGTGCCTTTCATCTTTAGCAAGAATGCTTTGGGTGGGGCTGCTGTTCCTGGGTCCTATTGTACCCAGAACACAAACTGAGACAACTGACCAAGGCAGAGTCCACAGACACATGACTTAAGACGGCACAAAATGCTGCAGGTTTCCGGAGCTCTGGGTTTTCTGACAACTTACCCTAGTTGCCTAACCCAAAGAGCTGCCTGTGATGAAATAGTGCCTGGAGTTATGATATCACATAGTTAGTGTCAGTATTAGATATCTATATTTGTAAAATTCAAATTGGACTGTTTTTTTCCTATAACGATAAACAAAAATGTGGGCACGCTAAGATACTCACTCCCGCTGGTTGGCCGTCGGTGGCTTGCTGTGGTGGATATACCAGTCTGGCAGGGAGTAGGCGGCTGCGGAGCCCTTCCTGGTCCCGGGGGCCAAGTGCATCAACAAATCTCAAAGAGAAATGACACATGTGAGTGGTCCCACCGCCCCTGTGCAGGCACCCAGCATTACAGAGGGAGCTGTGCCATCTCCCTGGGGTTGCCTCTGGCTCTAGGGGCTAACAGAACATTCCTGGCCCTCACCTGTGCTGCCCCGGCTGATGGGGAGGGCCCTGCTTGGTGCTCAGGCAGGAATGTCCTGCGTGCATCCTCACCCCCACCTTGCTCTTCCTCTGCGGATCTGGACAAAGGCTTGGTTCTGAGCGGCATCTGTACAGGCCCATCCTCCAACTCTTCACATCTTCAGGGGCTGGGCTTACCAGGTGTCCCACCCTCAGCCACCCCAACACCATTCTCATAACATAGGACAGCCTGAATCTCCTCCTCTGCCACTGTCCTTGACCTTCCCTCCCCCCAACCCCAGCCATTTCCAAGAGAAGCTGCCCCATCCAGATTTCCAGAGGGGAGAGGCTTCTTGCAAGACCCTTGGGGGATTTATTAGTCACATTGGAACCAACCCTGGGAATGACTGAGCACAGAGTCCCTCTCAGAGACCCAGGCCAGCTCCTGACTCAATGCTTGCTTTCTGACACACACCCCTGCTTTCCCCAGTGGCTCAGAGCAGGGAGTGGGAAGAACTGGTTTTCATGATTATAAAGATCACAAACTCGATAAGAAATCCTAGGCCAGTCATGGTAGCTTATGCCTGTAATCCTTGTACTCTGGGAAGCTGAGGTGGGTGGATCAGTTGACCCCAAGAGTTTGAGGTTGCTGCAAGTTATGAGGCCACGGCACTCTACCAAGGGTTACAAAGTGAGACTCTGTCTCAAAAAAAAAAAAAAAAAGAAAGAAAATCCCATGACAGCAACAGACAACTGTTACTGATTAATCACTATCAGTAAGGAATTTCTGACTTTCTATTTTTTGACTTTTACTTACAGAAAAATTGCATGAATCGTATGAATTCCCTCGTATTCCTTGAACCTCAACTCCCTGAATGCTATGCATTTCATCATGTTTGCTTTATCATTCTCTCTTCCTCAGTCCCTGTCTGCCTCACATTATCCTTATCATGTCACTTTTGTTTCCATAATCACTAGGCATCATGTGGGCGTCATGACTGTCTTCATCCCTCTGTAACTCAGGATGTTTACAAAAAATAGTCCTTACACAAGCAAAGCACAATGACAGCAACCTAGAAATTGGTACTGATGTGATACTTTCAACTAATTCACAGACTTTCTTCAGTGCCAGTTACCCACTAATGTTCTTCTAGCCAACAGGTTAAAAGAGGCAGGGAGAGGCAAGTCCAAGAAAACCGGCTAAGTCCTATCGTATGTGCTTCACACTCAGTCCATCCAATAGTTTGGTGCAGGCTTTTTTTTTTTTTGAGACAATCTCAGTCTGTTGCCCAGGCTAGAGTGCCATTGTGTCATAGCTCATAGCAACTTCAAACTCTTGGGCTCAAGTAATCCCCTTGCCTCAACCTCCTGAGTAGCTGGGACTACAGGCACCCACCACAACGTGCAGCTAGGTATTCTATTTTTAGTAAAGACAGAAGTCTGGCTCTTTATTTTTTTTTTTGAGACGGAGTCTCAAGCTATCCCCCTGGGTAGAGTGCCACGGCATCACAGCTCATAGCAACCTCCAACTCCTGGGCTCAAGCGAGTCTCCTGCCTCCGCTTCCCAAGTAGCTGGGACCACAGGCGCCCGCTACAACGCCCGGCCATTTTTTGGTTGCAGCCATCATTGTTGTTTGGCAGGCCCAGGCTGGGGATTCGAACCCGCCACCTTAGGTGTACGTGGCTGGCGCCCCAGCCGATTGAGCCACAGGCGCCGAGCCAGAAGTCTGGCTCTTGTTCAAGCTTGTCTTGAACTGAGTTCAAGGGATCCTCCTGCCTCACCTCCCTGAATGCTAGGATTACAGGCCTGGTGCAGGCTTTTTAATATGAAAGGGAGGATGGTGCCACTTCATTTTCCATTTCCCAATGACAATCTTCATAGTGATAATGACAACTGGAGGGGAGAAAAAGTTTCTCTGTGTCACTGGCCCCAAAGGCTGGCCCTAAGACATCTCAGATGTGGTCTCTTAACCCTTTAGTCAGTGATTTCTACTCAACTCAAATGCCCTAGATTTCTGCATAGTCAAGCAGTACTTTCTCAATTAAATCTTGTATAAATGCTTGATCCTCATCTACATCACCACTGAAACTTATCTGTGGGCTCGGTGCCTGTGGCTCAGTCGGCTAAGGCGCCAGCCATGTACGCCTAAGGTGGTGGGTTCAAATCCCCAGCCCGGGCCCGCCAAACAACAATAATGGCTGCAACCAAAAAATGGCCAGGCGTTGTGGCGGGCACCTGTGGTCCCAGCTACTTGGGAGGCTGAGGCAGGAGACTCGCTTGAGCCCAGGAGTTGGAGGTTGCTATGAGCTGTGATGCCATGGCACTCTACCCAGG
>CAUYQV010067250.1:0-28437 GCA_963574575.1 Galagoides demidoff
CTGTGGTCCCAGCTACTTGGGAGGCTGAGGCAGGAGACTCGCTTGAGCCCAGGAGTTGGAGGTTGCTATGAGCTGTGATGCCATGGCACTCTACCCAGGGGGATAGCTTGAGGCTCCGTCTCAAAAAAAAAAAAAAAAGATGCTCCCATTTTGCAGATGAGAAGCTGGACCAAAGAGAAGGGACACACCTAGCAGGTCATACTGGGGTAGGGTCTAGCTTGAACTTCAGTGTGTCCAGATTTAAAACCCAGGCACTCAGCCACTTTGCTGCCTTTCATTAAACTATTTTTATACATTTTCGGTAACTCACATATCTTAAAACCTATTTTTTTTTTTTGAGACAGAGTCTCACTATGTCACCTTCAGTAGAGTGCTGAGGCATCACAGCTCACCACAACCTCAAACTCTTGGGCTTAAGTGATTCTCTTGCCTCAGCCTCCTAAGTAGGTGGGGCTACAGGTGTCTGCCACAATGCCTGGCTATTTTTATGTTGCAGTTGTCATTGTTGTTTAGCTGGGCCAGGCTGAGTTCGAACCCACCAGCCCCTGTGTATGTGGCCAGCACCCTAACAACCGAGCTACAGGTGCTGAGCCTAAAACATATTTTTTTATTAATGATTTTTTTTTTTTACTTAGTTAGGTATTCCTTCTGTTATAACTTGAGTTATTGTCTTTCTAGGGATATAAGTATACCACACAGCAAATTCAGTTTGCTCTGGGGATTCAGAATAATTGTAGCAAATAGCTGGCCCACTGTGGGGCACACATATCTGATATTGGGTGTTATCATATAAATACAAGAACTTTCAGGCTTTCCTGTATATTCATAATAAGAGTAAACCAGTAACACAATTTTGACAATTTGTCTAGTTTGGGTTACCTTTTGGTAACATTTTTTACAACCTTCATCATGTCTTACACCTAAGATTAAAGAAGGAAGGTGAAAAACTCCAAAGAAGAAACAGTGATCGGTCCCACGCTGCCGCTGCTCATCCTCAAACTTCTGTCATGCGTAGACCAGTCAGCTCCTGGTATGCGACTGGGGCAGGACTGTAGTCTGTTAAAACCTATTTTTTTTGTGAAAAGTCCCCCAGCTGTGCATGTTTCTGGATCAGCAAAGTCTTCAGCTTTAATTACCCATCTGTTCTCTTTTGTACATACCCAGAGCTGGGGTCTTCCCAAACACACTGTCCCAATTATGTGACCTAGAAATGCTACTTCAAACGTTTGAAAGATCTTGGACAAAAGGGAATGACTTTTTTTTTTTTTTAAAGAGATATAGTCAGTCTGTCTCTGTCACCTAGGATGGAGTACAGTGGTGTGGGCACAGCTCACTGCAGCTTTAAACTCCTGGGTTCAATCTATCTTACTGGGTCAGCCTCCCTAGTAGCTGGGATTACAGGTGCATGCCCACACCCACCTTCCTCAAGCCTTTTCAAAAGTCTGCATGCTTTTCAAAAGTTGCATCAGGCCACGAGCTCTAGGAGGCTGAAGCATGCAGATTGCTTGAGCTCAGGCATTTGTGACCACCCTACAAAAGAGCAAGACCCACGTCTCTACTAAAATTAGAAAAACTAGCCAGGTGTCATGGTGGGCACCTGTAGTCCCAGCTACTTGGGAGGCTGAGGCAATAGGATAGCTTGATCTCAAGAGACTGAGACTGCTATGAGCTATGATGCCATGGCACTCTACCCAGGGTGACAGAATGAGACTTGGTCTCAAAAAAAGAAAAGTTGCATCCATTGGGATTGGCATGGGCTGAGCCCTCAGTGTCAACATGGTAGACTCCCAGGCACATCCTTGAGCCTCCTCCATTTAAACTTGCTTCCTTGATAGCTCATCTGGCCTCAGAGTTTTAAGTATCTTCTATATACTAATCCCTCTCCAATGTACACCCCAGGTTGGGTCACTTGTATATGTATCCAACTGCCTTTTTTTTTTTTTTTTGAGACAGAGCCTCAAGCTATCCCCCTGGGCAGAGTGCTATGGCATCACAGCTCACAGCAACCTCCAACTCCTGGGCTCAAGCGAGTCTCCTGCCTCCGCCTCCCAAGTAGCTAGGATTACAGGCGCCCGCCACAACGCCCGGCCATTTTTTGGTTGTAGCCGTCATTGTTGTTTGGCGGGCCCGGGCTGGGGATTCGAACCTGCCACCTTAGGTGTACGTGGCTGGCGCCTTAGCCGATTGAGCCACAGGCGCCGAGCCCCAACTGCCTTTACTCTGAGACACCTGACCAACATTTCTGTTTATCAAGGCCCCAGGGATCTGTCCTGCTGCTTCTTCCAACCCATGTCCTGTCACTCTCCAGCCACACTGGCCTCCTTGCTGGTCCTAGAACACACCTAGCACATCCCTGCCTCAGGGCCTTTGCACCTGCTGTAGCCTTTACCTGAAATACTCTCTCTGTTCCCTCCCTGCTTCCCTTTGCAAGGAACAATCCCTCGTCCTGCTTTTAAAACATGCAGCCCCACCCCACTTTATTTTCCTCCCTAACATTTGCCAGACCCTACCTATATTTCCTTGTTGACTTCTTTATTGTCTGTCTCTTCTCCCTGAATGTAAGACCCATGACAACAGGGATTTTGTCATTCCTGTATAATAAGTGAAAAAATATCTGGTATATGGTGGGTGCTTAATTGAGGATTGCTGAATTAATAAATGAGTCTTCCCACCAAACCTCCTCCCTTCCCTGTGTTCACCATCCCATCCTAGATTTGTCACTCTCTTCAAAAATCTACGTATCTTCCAGATCTTGTTGACTCAACTTCCTAAGTATTTTCCAAACCATCCTCTTTCACCATCCCTTTTGCTCCTGCCTGGGTTCTCCCTGTCCACAGCAGATGCCTAGGATGCACATGATAATGTGCTATGTTTTGGCACATTTTTAATGTCTCAGTGTCCCCTCAACTCCCAAGGCCTCCATCCCAGGCCCTGACCTGGCCCTCCTCTAGTGCTCTGTCTCAGCAGATTCTCCACCACCGACCCCTGGCCTGGAGCCTGGAGCTATCCGCAGCTCCCCTCTCTTCCAGTTCACTGCTAGAATCTTTTACTTGACCTATTTGGATATTTTTGAAAACTGTTCATTTCCTGCCATTCTCATCGTTACCATCCCCTCTGGGTTTTTCCCATAGCCTCCTAAGACAGGTCTTTCTTCCTCCCATCTGGCCCAGGGTGATTGTCCTAAAACATAATATGATCATGTGACTCCCCCACGTAAATGAATCCCTACCCTTACACGATAAAGCCAATTCTTTCTGGTGCACCATTGCCCCTCCCTGGTTTGTTGTCCCCAGATATTGCCACACTCAACTTCTGCCACTGCCTAGCACCCACCCCTCCAACCCCTATGCTCTAGTTTGTGGCCTGGGATGCTCTTCCTACCTTCTCTGCCTGCTGGATTCCTCTACCCTCCTAGACTCAGCTGGAAGGTCACTGCCCCTGTGAAGTCTTCCCTGACTTCCCTAGAAGAATGAATTGTATCCCCTGCCCCATGGTTTGGCTCCACCTCAGAGTTCATCCCAGCTCTGATGAGCAAGGACACCTTAGCTAAGGCAAAAACAGGCCAAAAGCAGTTTGGGGGCTTAATAGTGAGGTCTCCAAAGCACCTTCTGTGTATCTGGAACTGTTGCCAGTAAGCCAAGGTCAAATGGTAGCAGCATATGGCATGAGGAGGGGGAAACAGGTGTGGGAAACGGACGCGAACCCACATATTTGGAGCACATCATATGTTCCTATGCTAAAGGCTTTGAAGGTATTACTTTATTAAATCCTCATAACATCCCTGGGATGCAGGGATTTTAAAAACAATAACACTGGTGTATATGATTTACGGAACCAATAAAGGAGCATTTCAAAGCAGTGGAGAAAGAAGAGATTATTCAATAAATGAATTTAACATAGGATTGGCTATATATTTGGAAACTATCAAGTTGGATTCTTTACACTGTATGAAAGTGCCAAATGGAATAAAGATTATCACTGAAGTGAATATTAACACGAACTTGGGATAGGGAAGCTCTTTCTCGGCATAACACAGGATGCACAGACAATAAAGGAAAATACCAAGAGAAGGAGGTGGAGGCAGGAGGGATCCCTCGAGCCCAGGAGTTCAAGTCTAACCTGAACAACATAGTGAGACTCCATCTCTGAACAAAAAGTTTAAATAGTTAGTGTGTTAAAAAATAAAGTGTAAATAAAATGAAAACTTGGGGAAAACATTTCCAACATGTTAGCAGACAGAAATATAACTGCATCATGGACACAGACAACTCACATAGGAAAAAATGTAAGTGGGCCAATATATGTATCCAAAAAAGTTCAATTTCCTTAGTAACCAGAGAAATGTAAATTAAATTGAATTGAGGAACCATTTTTAATCTACCACATTATCAAATGTCCATTTTTTTTTTGAGACAGTCGCTTTTGGCAAAGTGCTGTGACATCACAGCTCACAGCAATCTCAAATTCTTGGGCTTAGAGAGGTGCCTGTGGCTCAGTGAGTAGACCGCCAGCCCCATATACTGAGGGTGGCAGGTTCAAACCTGGCCCCTGCGAAAGCTGCAACAACAACAAAAAAAGAATGAGGTTCGGTGCCTGTGGCTCAAGTGGCTAAGGCGCCAGCCACGTACACCTAAGGTGGTGGGTTTGAATCCAGCCCAGACGCACCAAACAACAATGACGGCTGCAACCAAAAAATAGCTGGGTGTTGTGGCAGGCACCTGTGGTCCCAGCTACTTGGGAGGCTGAGGCAGGAGACTCGCTTGAGCCCAGGAGTTGGAGGTTTCTGTGAGCTGTGATGCCATGGCACTCTACCCAGGGGGACAGCTTGAGGCTCTATCTCAAAAAAAATAAAAAAGAAAGAAACTCTTGGGCTTCAGTGATTTTTTTTTTGCCTTAGCCTCCCAAGTAGCTGGGACTACAGGCACCCGCCACAACACGCAGCTATTTTTGTTGCAGTTGTCATTGTTGTTTAGCTGGCCTGAGTTGGGTTTGAACTTGCCACCCTCGGAGTATTTGGCTGGCGTCATTACCACTGTGCTACAGGAGCTGAGCCTCAAATGCCCATCTTAATGAAATGATTGGGTCATGAGATGGCATGGCAGACTGCATCTTAAAGCCACCAAAAGCTAGAAGCTGCCATTTTGAAGGTTACAGGCAGCTTTTACATTCAAGTGCAGGAGAAGGAATTTGTTTTCAGAGAAGACACTCCCTCTGTTCCAAAAAAACCCACCTTGGGGGGCCTTCCTGGTCAGGCACCTGTGAAGAGTCTCCTGGGAAAGCCCCCAAACGGCTCCTTTTAATTTAGATGTGAAATATTCTATGTAGTTTTATAAACTGGGACTATTAAAGAATAAAACTTTTTTTTTTTGGAGACAGAGTCTCACTTTGTCACCCTCGGTAGAGTGCTGTGGCATCATAGCTTACAGCAACCTCAAATTCTTGGGCTTAAGTGATTCTCTTACCTCAGCCTCCAGAGTAGCTTGCACTACAGGCACCAGCCACAGCACCTGGCTATATTTTTAGAGGCCCAGTTTTGCTCTTGCTCAGGCTACTCTTGAACTCCTGAGCTCAAGCAATTCACCCACCTTGGCCTCCCAGAGTGCTAAGATTACAGGTGCAAGCCACCCCACCCAGTCTTTCTTCCTTTTTTTTTTTCTTTGCTTTTGTTGTTGTTGAGACAGAGTCCCACCCTATGCCCCTGAGCAGAGTTCAGTGGCGTCATAGCTCACTGCAACCTCAGACTCAGGCTGTGGACATCCCGCTGCCTTAGCCCGCAGAAGCCACTTGGGATTATAGGCACTCACCCACTCACCGTGGTGCCTGGCTGGGTTTTTCCATTTTTTCCATGAGTTGAGGTCTCACTCTCACTCAGGCGAGTCACAAACTCCTGAGCTCAAGCAATTCTCCCTCCTCAGCCTCCCACAGTGCTGGGATTATAGGCATGAGCCACCAGACCCAGCCACACCTGGCCTTTCTAATCAGTTTTCTGGACGTAGAATTTACATACAATAGGATGCAGCACTTTAAGTATACAATTTGATGAGTTCTGACAAACATATATGTTTGTGTAACCACCACCATAATCAAGCCATCAATGGTTACATCACCACAAAAAAGTCTCTTGGGTCCCTTTGCCACCCCCTCCCCATAACCACTGCTTTCATTCACACAGCTGTTTATTGAGCACCTACTATGTGCTAAATGCAGGGGTTGCAGAGATGAAGAAAGCCTAATCCCTGTTTTCAACTAGCAGGGCACGTAGAAATTGGGGGTGGCCATTCTGGAAATTATCTGAAAGGAATAATTCAAGAGAAGAAAAAACCTGCAAAGATGCCTTAGTCTCTCCCCTTCACCTTTAGTCCGTCCTGTGCCCCAGTGTGCGAGTGATCACTCTCATATCCAGATCTGATCGTGTCCTTCCCTTGCTGCCTAGGAGGATGACAGGGTTCACAAAGCACTGTTGGTCCAGCCTCTGCCCCCTGCTCTAGCCATGGCCCGACCTCATCCACACTCAAGCCACCCAGCCCATCACTGCTGAGGCTTCACACGCTGCACTTCATCTACAGCTCTTTGCTCTTGCCAACACCTCTGCCAGGAACATCTGTCCCCTCCATCTTACATGGCCACCTCCTGTGCATCCTTCAGGCTACAGCTAAGATGTCACCTCCTCTGGGAAACCTTCACTGATTTCCTAAAACAGAAGTAGGTGGCCCTCTCTGAGTACTTGCCACACTCTGAGAAGCCTATTCCTTGTCTGTTTCCCTGCTGGTCTGTGAACTCCCTGAGGGGAGAGATTGTGTTTAGTTTGCCATTTTTAATTTTTTACAAATTGAAATTTCAAATATGATGTATACCCAGAAAAGAGAGAGAATGGCACATGAAGGCCCATGTACCCCTCATCCCAGACTCCACAGTGATCAAGATTTTGCTCCATTGGCTCCATCTCTCCCCCTTTTTTTTTGTAGAGACAGAGTCTCACTTTATCATCCTCAGTAGAGTGCCGTGGCATCATACAGCTCACAGCAACCTCCAACTCCTGGGCTTAGGCGATTCTCTTGCCTCAGCCTCCTAAGTAGCTGGGACTACAGGCACCTACCACAATGCCTGGCTATTTTTTTGTTGTAGTTTGGCCGGGGCTGGGTTTGAACCCACCACCCTTGGTATATGGGGCTGGTGCCCTATCCACTGAGCGCAGGCGCCGCCCACCATCTCTCCCCTTTTAACTTTTTTCCCTTTGCTTAAGTATTATAAAAGAAATCTGCAAACCAGAGTCGTGGCCATGGCTATTCCTGAGGCCAAAGGATTGATCAGAATCTCCTGACTCTGTGGGGAGCTGCTGGAGGTACAGACCTTATGACAAGGGAGGTTTTGAACTTCCGTGCAAAGCCCTTCTCTGTTCTCAGAAGGTGGCCCAAAGTGCTAAAGGGTGTTTATTCTGTCTAGTGTCTGAGATTTGGTAAGGGCGCGTGCAGTTATTTGATGTCTGGGTCACATGCACATTTCACCGTACATCGGGGACTTTTGTCCACATCGGGCAGCCCACCCATCTGGTTGTGCATGATATAGCCTGAAGCTAGCTCTGGTTATTTGAATGGTATCAACGCCAGTAGTTGCAGCCTCTTTGTTCCTGTGACAGAAGCACATCTTGAATTGACTGCAAACTCCTGTGTGACAGACAATCGTTCTATAGTTCTGGGGAAAACAGGATCCATTTTATAGCTCGGTTTCCAGGCACATGGACCCAGGAGGCGAAGGGGGCTTGTCCACAGTGGATTTCCTCAGATCCATTCCTCAGCCCCTGGGAGCTCAATGCCCTGCAAACAGAAGGCACTGACTTAATGTTCGCTCTCCCAAGCGCCACACTGAGCCTAGCAGTCTCCTCTTCTTCTTTGGACAACCAGATTCCCTGGCATTTGGAGGAACAGCCTGCCATAGAACACTGTTTAGGGAGTTCAGTGTGGTAAGGGGTGAACAGAGTCCAGAAGCCTCCAATCTTAGTCCCAGTTCCCCTCTAAATCACTTGGAGACTTTAGGATGGCTTGTACCTCAGCTTCCTCATTTACCAATGTGTCCATTAATCTCTGTCTGACTCTTTTTTTTATTAAATCATAGCTGTGTACATTAATGCAATCATGGGGTACAATGTGCTTGGTTTTTTTTTTTTTTTTCAGTTTTTACAGGGGCTTAGTTTGAACCCGCCACCTCCAGCATATGGGGCCAGCGCCTTTCTCCTTTGAGCCACAAGCACCGCCTATGCAATGTGCTGGTTTTATATACAATTTGAAATGTTTTCATCAAACTCATTAACATAGTCTTCACAGCATTTTCTTTTTTTTTTTTAAATTAAATCATAGCTGTGTACATTAATGCAATCATGGGTTACAATGTGCTGGTTTTACATACAATTTGAAATACTTTCATCGAACTGGTCAACAAAGCCTTCATGGCATTTTCTTAGTTATCCTGTTAAGACATTTATATCCTACACCTGGTAAATTTCACATGTACCCTTGTAAGATGCACAGTAGGTGTGGCCCCACCAATTACTCTCCCTCCACCCACAATCTCTTTCTGACTCTTTAACCAATCTGATGATGTAAATATTTGCCAAGAAGCTTCTTTAGAGCTTGTAAGGAAACCCAGAGCTGAATCACCATAGTTCCTGCCCTTGGGAAGTTTGCCACAAATAACGTGAATGGTTTTAAATGATGAAAAGGGATTGGCTTGGCGCCTTAGCCTCCAATCAGCTAAGGAGCCAGCCATGTACACCTAAGGTGGCGGGTTCAAACCCCCAGCCTGGGCCCGCCAAACAACAATGATGGCAACCAAAAAATGGCCGGGCATTGTGGCGGGCGCCTGTGGTCCCAGCTACTTGGGAGGCGGAGGCAGGAGACTCGCTTGAGCCCAGGAGTTGGAGGTTGCTGTGAGCTGTGATGCCATGGAACTCTACCCAGGGGGACAGTTTGAGGCTCCGTCTCAAAAAAAAAAAAAAAATTTTACAACTTTCTTCATAATTCCAAATCATACGGAGGCACAATTCAATAGAAAGTGCTCCCCTGGAATATTCACCAGCCACCTTTGATGCTTTGTCTATACTGCCTCTTATTCATGTACATTTCTTTGGATCCATTTGTGGACTTCTCAGGTGCATCATCCTTTGGTATCTGGTCTCCCTGAACTGTCTCTGTGTAACGTGTCTGCAGTTCTCTCTGGAGATAAGACTTTTTGCCTGGGCAATGAGAAGTCCCTACAAACCCCTGGGTGAAGTCGTTATTTGTGATACTGACTTCTGCTTAGGTTTTAGCAGAAGCTTTTAAAGAATTCTAGCTTCAAAAAACCGAGTGATTTCAACTACAAAATTGTGTTGAATAAACCTATTTCTTTTCCAATGCAAAGTGACAAAATTAAAGCCTCATGCCAAGAAAAGTATTATGATGTCATTTTTTTTTTTTTCCAATTTGTGAAAAATATTCCTTCGACCTTCTCTGAAGTGCAACTATTACCTTTTTCTGTACTCAGGAGGGATGCCGTGGTGGCAGCCCAGAATTTTTTCTGTGCCGGCTGTGGAACTCCAATAGAGCCTAGTAAGTATGGGCAATGGATTGCCTGCTTTTATCGTGTGTTGCCAGGGTCAAGACTAACAAGGTCAGGCCGTGCTCTGTTCTTGTGGGAGACTCCCTTGATGAGGAGCTGTAACAAGAACTCCATGGAAGTTGCTCTTTCTCTCATGGCAAAGGCATCATGACCTCCAAGGCTGTGTGACCAGCCAGGCATGAGGAAAGCTAGACTGGCAGTTCTCTTCCCCGTTGGGCACTAAGCTCCAGCCACATGGTCTCCTTCTTGGCCTTGAAGTTGCCAGCTCACTCCTGACTCAGGAATCTGCATTTGTGGTTTTCTCTCCTTGAGAAGTTCCCCCTGCAAATACCCCTAAGGCTGATTCCTTTTTTCCTTCACATCTTCACCCCAAAGTCATGAGGTCTTCTCTGGATTCTCTCTTGAAAATGCCCACCTCACTGCACTCCTGACAAACATCAGATGTACACTGTATGTTACCTAATAACCTTGATTTTCTCTCTTAGCATACTAAGAATATTCTATTGTTTTATATTTTGCTGATTAATCTTATTATTGTCTGTCTTCATCAGCAGATTCTAAGTTCTGTCAGAACAGATATGTTGTGTGTTTGATTCGTGATTTTATTCTCAGCTTCTAGAATAGTGCCTGACATATAGTGCGTCCATGAAAGGTGTTTGTTGAGTGCATGGTGGCTTACTGTGGAGGTAGCCAAACTTTTTCTGAATTTGAGGAGGTAGCCTGAGAGGACCATTCTGGGGCCAACTGTGGCCTAGAAAATGCAAGTTTCCCACTTGAGACTGGGAATCTCTTATTCTGGTGTGAGGGTGTCCTTAGGTTTGATCTATAGAAGTCTTGGAAGACGAGCTTCGGTGGAAAGAGTTCTCTTGGCTTTTGATAGTCAGTCTTTGAAGGAAAGAAGACTTTGAGGAGGTCTGCTTTAAGAGATGAAAATAAAAAGCAGAAATCTCTCTGGGCTATGATGACAATGCTGACAAGCATTACAGTTTGTAACTAATTTGCTTTCAGTGACTCATTTTCCCGTTAGTCTAGCAGGGACTATGTCTGTTTGGTTAACCATTGTTTCCTGGTACCTCAGTAAATATTGCATGCATGAGTAAGAAACTGTCGACACGTGACTATGATTTCAGTTTTTAAAGTACTTTCCTAAGTTTATTCACATGTGGAGATGTGTCCAGGCATAGTGGTTCAGATCTATAATCTCAGCACTTTGGGAGGCTGAAGTGGGAGGATCACTTGAGACCAGTTCAAGACCAGCCTGGGTAACATAGTGAGACCCCTTCTCTACAAAAAAATTAAAAAATTCTGTTGAGTCATGGGTGTGTACCTATAGTCCCTTCTATCTTGGGAGGCTGAGACCAGGATTTCAAGGATGCAGTAAGCTGTGATCTTGACACTGCACTGCAGCCTGGGCAACAGAGTGAGACCCTATCTCTAAACACAAACCAACCAACCAACAAATATGGAGATGTGTGTCTGCCCTGTTGGCACAGTGATGGATCTGGCAAACATGGCCCTACCCGCAAGGATCTTGCTTACCGTCTTATAGGGAAGACATCAGCGAAGTAACTAAATAACAAGGGTGATGGATATAATGAAAGAAAAATTCAAGAGAGCTATGGGATTTTTAGAAAGGAAGCTTAATCTGGGTTTGGGAGGGCTGGGAATAAGAGGTTTGATAAGGATGTGATTGTCTCCAGAAAGGGGGGTGGGTGTTCATCATATGTAAAGAGGCTTTTGCAGTTGAAAAGCAGCCTTATGTGATTAGGGAGTAAGAATAAGAGGAAGGAAAGACAGGCCCCAGAGCACAGATTGTAGACAGCATATAAATAATTGGGGGCTTTTCTTAGGAACTTCCTCTAGCTGTTAGGATAAGTTTTTTTTATTCTGAGATAATTTTAGACTTACAGAAGAGTTGCAAAAATAGTACAGTGAGTTCCCATATACCCTTGGCCCAGCTTTCCCTAATGTTAACATCTTACATAAGAACAGTATCATTATGAAATCTGAGAAATTAGAATTGGTATAGTCTGATTAACTAAGCCACAGACTTTATTCAGATTTCAACAGATTTTTTTCCCTAACGTCCTTTATCTGTTCCAGAATTCAATCCAGAATGCCACATTGCATCAAGTTGTCATGTTTCCTTAGTCTCCGTCAGTGCCGTCCATGCTGAATATATTTTATCCATTAATACTTCCGCAAGTCCTAAAAATAAGGAGAACTTATTACACTGCAAAAAAAGCACAACAATTCCCTAATCTTGTCTACTGCTAGTTCATGTCCACTTATTGACCTCAAGGTGTCATTGATGGCTAATTTTTCCATGCAGATTCCAATTAATTTTCATACATTGCATTTAGTCATTGTTTCCCATTGGTTAGCGTTGTTTTAACACTGTACAGCCCAACATAGTAGCCACTAGCCCATATGGCCTTTTAAAGTTAAATTTAAATTAAAGTTAAAAATTCAGTTCCTCCATCATACTGGCTACATTTCGAGTACTCCGTAGCCACTTGTAACTGGGGGTGACTGTATTAAACAGCAGAGATATAGAACATTTTCATCCTTACAGAAAGTTAGATTGGACATGCCTGTTCTGGAATATTTCCCTCCTTTTTCCACTGTGACTTTGACCTTTTTGACCTTTCATAAAACGAGAGCAGTTGTGTTTTAGAGCAGGATTTCTTTACTTCAGTCCCACTGACTTTGTTGTGAGCGGGTACAGCATCCGTGGCAGCCAGTGGCAGCCCCCTAGTGGTGACAACTGAAAATGTCTCCGGACATTTCCAAATGTCCCTTGGGGCAAAATCACCCCTGTCCAAGAACCACTGTTTTAGAACGGTTTGTTTTGTTCTATTTTAGTTAAAGGCTTAGGACATTGAAAGACATGGACATAGTTTATTCTGTATTGTAAATATCACACTTTGTATATGTATATCCAATGAAATTTGATAAATGAGTGAATGGATATTGAGGTGTTAGGATTTTAGATGTTAGGGAAAGACGATTTCTATCAGGAAAATTTGTTGATCCCTTCTGTTCTCCTTTCTCTTCCTACTGCTAAGTTTGATCAGCTATGTAGGTTGCATGGACCAGGGTTTAACTTTTCATGGTGAAATAACCTTGGCGATCTGAAAAGATAACTCGGACCCCACTTAGATGCAATTAATTGGTGATTTATTTGCACCTGTGCAGGGGGCTGCTGCTCTGGGAGACAGGTGGTGGCTAAGTGCAGGGCCTGCTGTCTTTTTATAGTATTTTTTCTCATCATTTTTGTATAGCTTAAGCAAGCAAGGGGTACAAGGAATGCTGCCGTTGGCAAGATTACAGCTTGGTTGAAAATGGATACATCTTAAATTACAATGGTTATAGTTATGTAACAGTGATTAATACAGCCTTGGTTGACAATGGATATATCTTAAATCACAATAGTTATAGTTATATAACAATGATTAATACAGCCTTGGTGGGTTTCTACCATTGTTCATCCACTGAGAACTCAGGGGATTTTTGTGAAACTTGGGACTTTTTTGTGCTTCGACTCTGGGAGGCATGGGAACAGGCTGCAAGAGCCCATAGGGTAGGGGAAGGGCAGGGGATGGGCTGGAAAAGAGGGTAGGGGAACGGGAGGTGGGGGGGAAAGAGAGCTGGGGAATGGGCTGGGAGTGCTTGCAGCAATGGTTTGTTTAGTGCCAGGTCATTGTTTGTATGTTTGTGTTTTCTGTTGGCGACTTCACTAGTGTTTCTAAGTGTAGGAAGGTCTGCCTCAGGGAGAAAATGTGTGCATTGGTAAGCTTTATCCAGGTGCGAGTTGTAGTGCTTTTGGCACCAAATTCAATGTTAATGAATCGAGATAAATTAAGGTGTCCTTACATAGAAAGACACCTAAAACAAGGTTATATATTGATCAGCTGATGAAAATGTCATAACTTGGAAACCCCCACTATACACTTCACCCGCTCTGACTCATCTAAACTTGTGACAGCCTCAGTATCTCAGTTTTGAAATATGCATCTTCTCGGATGTTCCTGAGATTGGTTTTCCCGTCCCTGCTGGTGACCCATTTCTTCTCTTCATGTTTTACCTATTCCCATCGTTTATGCTCAATCCTCCAGCTGGAAGGAGCTTTATATATATTTTAAGAGTTTTATGTCTATTTTTTCTCTCTCAGTGATTTGTCAGGAAGCTCTTCGGGATGCTATTAATGTTTCCTACCATTATTCCCTCACCGCTTTCTTTACATTTTACAAAGCACTTTTCCTACATGTGATGTCACCTCATCCAGTTCTGAGTTCCTACTCATACTCTCAGGAGAGTCACCCTGAAGAGATTCTGACCTGCTCTCAGCCTCCTTGCTAGTAAGACACAGTGTCTGATTTCCAGGTCCTAAACCAAATGTTTTATTTAGCAATACTGCAGCTTATGATGCCTGTCTTCAAAATCCTGGAGTATTTGGGGAGGGTTCTGTTTATTGGGCGTCTGTTCTGCTAAGGCAAAGCTCATGAATGGGTATCAGTCTTCAAGTCCTTGCTAGTTTTTCCAGCTGTAACAAGGTCAAGTATGGTTTTCATCATGAAAAAGTGATCTGAGTCTTTGAATCTTGGGTAGGAATTGGAGGTGAGGGTGTGGGGGGTAGTCCAGGGTAGGTTTCCCATGCCACACTCACCCCCAGTGTGCTCTGCAGAGTTTGTGAAGCGGCTCCGGTATTGTGAGTACCTGGGGAAGTACTTCTGTGACTGCTGTCACTCATATGCAGAGTCCTGCATCCCCGCCCGGATTCTGATGATGTGGGACTTCAGGAAGTACCACGTCAGCAATTTCTCCAAACGGTTGCTCGACAGCATATGGCACCAGCCCATTTTCAATTTGCTGAGAATCAGCCAAAGCCTCTATGAGAAAGCCAAGGAGCTGGACAGAGTGAAGGTGAGAAGCCACCTCATCCTGTGTGTCACCCTAGTTTCCTGCCTTCCACAGGTGGACCCTCCCTCCGAGAGGCAGGTGTATCTTAAAGACAGCAGAACTCACACCTTAGGGTCCCTTGTCTGCACAGGCTCTTTCCACTTCATACTGAATTTTTTTGGGGGGGGTAGAGACAGACTCACTTTTTTGCCCTCGGTAGATGCGGTGGAGTCACAGCTCACAGCAACCTCCAACTCCTGGGCTTAGGTGATTCTTCTGCCTCAGCCTTCCAAGTAGTTGGGGACTCCAAGCACCTGCCACAATGCCTGGCTATTTTTTGTTGCAGTTTGGCTGGGGCTGGGCTTGAACCCTCCACCTTCAGTATATGGGGCCGGTGCCCTACTCACTGAGCCACAGGTGCCTCCCATGAATTTTAAATTTACACATAGCTTTGTGTTCTGCTTGAAGAAGGCCCCCAAAGTGTGTAAGCTTCAGAGCCCACAAAGCCTGGATCCAGTCAGGGCCCTCCCTGGATCAGTGGACTTTGTTAAGAACCCCTGCTCTATAGGCTGCTTGCTATAAAGGCTTTTTTCATACCAGTGTAGAATTTCCAGGTTAAGAAAATAACATTTACATTTGACTTGTGCATTGCAGGTATCACTGATCACATTTAACTCTTCCCCCTGTTTGGTCTCTATCTTAGGACATCCAGGAGCAGCTTTTTCATGTCAAGAAGCTGTTGAAGACCTGCAGGTTTGCTGCCAGGTGTGATTCTTGGCTGGGGCAGTCCTGCTGCCCTCCACACAGCTGCGGAGCCTCCAAGACCTCCGGTTTCTGGCTCCCCAGTAGCACAGGGCTTCTTGGCTGTCCTTGGGAATGCAGACCACCTCTCTAAAATTACTAAGCCCTCTAAGTCCCTAGTGGAAGATTTAACTCATTTAGACAAATGGGCCAGTAAAGGATGAAACACTTCTAGCCAATGGCCTATTTATTAGTAGTAGTAAATTGTGATAAAGACACAGAACATAAAATTAGCCGTTTTAACGGTTCTGAGTACACAGTTTGGTGGCATTGAGCACATTCACATTGTTGTGCTACTCTCACCACCATCCAGCTCTGAGATCTTTTCTTCTTGCAAAACTGAAGCTTTGTACCATTAAACAATTTCCCATTTTCCTTTGCCTCAGCCCTTGGCAGCCACCATTCTACTTTCTGTATTTATTTATTTATAGGCAGAGTCTCACTTTGTCACCCTGGGTAGAGTGCTATGGTGTCACAGCTGACACCAACCTCAAACTCTTGGGCTCCAGCAATCTTCTTGCCTCAGCCTCTCAAGTAGCTGGGACTATAGCCTGCCACAACATCCAGCTAGTTTTTTCTTTTTCTTTTTCTTTTTTTTTTTTTTTTTGCAGTTTTTAGCCGGGGCTGGGTTAGAACTGCCACCTCTGGCATACAGGGGCAGTGCCCCACTCCTTTGAACTACAGGTGCCGCCCTAGTTTTTCTATTTTTAGTAGAGATGGGTTCTCACTCTTGCTCAGGCTGGTCTTGAACTGGTGAGCTCAAGCAATCCTCCTGCCTGGGCCTCCCAGGGTGCTAGGATTACAGGCATGAGCCGCCGCACTCGGCCTACTTTCTGTCTCTATGATTTGGATTGCTCACATACCTCACATAAGTAGGATCTTATTTGTCTCTTTGTAGCTGGCTTATTTCACAGGGTATAACGTCTTCAAACTTCTTTCACGTTGTGGCCTGTGTCTGCGTTTCCTTCTTTTTAAAGGCTGAATAATATTCCATTGTATGTATGTACCACAGTTTGTCTGTCCATCCGTTCATCAGTGGACTTTTTGGGTAGTTTCTCCTCCTTGGCTGTTGGGAATGATGCGGCTAGGAACATGGGTGGACCAGTGTGGCTTTAAAAACACTTTACAAAGAGGCATGACAAATTAAGACCATGGTCTCTAGAAATTCTATTTTTAGAGGTTTATCCTAAGGACATACCTATGAATATGGGCAGAAATTTAAAGTATAAGTTGTTTTTTTGTTTTTAACAAAACATTAAAAACCTAGGTATTCAGTAATTGCACAATGCTTAGTACCATATTCATAATATAGACTATCATACAGTCAATAAAAGTTTAGGTGTGAATTCATTGCAAGAGATTTTTAAATGGGAAGAGAATAAGTTACTCAAGGCAGCTAAGGTTATTTGTTATGATAGAAGAAATGATACGGATTTTTAAAATTGTTTTTAAACTTTTTGATCTTTGATGATGATGTATTGCTTTTTAATTACATTTCTTGGGAAGGAACATGCATTCTAAGGTTATTAAGCCTTGAACCTCCACTTAGTGACATTGGTCTCAGGGCGCCAGTTCCTTTTATCTGTATGTAACATGTAACAGTACCCACACTTTGAGGCTGGGTGTGGTGGCTCATGCCTGTAATCCTAGCACTCTTCGAAGCTGAGGAGGGTAGATGGCCTAAGCTCAGGAGTTTGAGACCAGTCTGAGCAAGAGTGAGACCCCGTCTCTAAAAATAGCCGGTGTTGTGGTAGGTTCCTGTAGTTCCAGTTACTTGAGAGGCTGTGAGACAAGAGGATCACTTGAGCCCAGAAATTTGAGGTTGCTGTGAGCTAGGATGCCATAGCACTCCACCAAGGGTAACAAAGTGAGACGCTGTCTAAAAAAAAAAAAAAAAATCCAGTACCCACACCCCCACACTTACTCCCTTCTACGAAAAATTCCAATCCTTAAATATCCATTCTGTGCTTCAGATAAGAAATCATTAGATCTGTGTTAAATCCAAGGGGAAAGTCAAAACCAACAAATCATTAGACACCAGTGCTAAGTGCCGTGCGGCTGCAGAGGAGGGAGCATTTAGCTCAGTCAGGGGTGGGGTATAGTAGAGAGCAGGCAAGGCTCAGAGAAAAAGCCTGAGCTGGAGGATTGCAAGCATTTCAGGCTGGGTGGAGAATTAAAGCCAGTTTGACATGAGTAGTGTGCCAAGTCCGGTGTGGGCCGTGGCTGGCTTGGAAATTCCAGTTTAGGGAATTCAAGTGGAGACCAGCTGGGTTTGGAGAAGATTAAGGTATGTTTTGAATGCCCTTTATTGAATTCCCTTGGAACATCTAAGTGACCACCTGTGATGGAAGGTCTGAATGTTGAGCTCAGGGTTGGACTCAGATTTGAGAGTCACACACCTGCCTGTGAGCAGTAATCCTCCTGCCAGCTGAGACGGCACTCAGTGATCCTGAAAGACTTGAGATTTAGCTCGAATGAGTAAGGTAGTAACTTTGGTTACTCAGGAATTAAACAGCACTAAGTGCACATTTCTGGAAATTGGAAAACCAGTGTTTCCATTTGCTCAGTGTGTGCATAGGGCAGGCAGCAAGAGAAGCATTTTTTTGCTCAGCAGCTGTTTGAAATCAGCTTTTGTGGAATTTTAGCTTTCTGGCTTCCAAGCAAACTTGGCAGGATGTAGAGCAGTGGTAAGCAAGGTTCACTGTTGTTCTTGGGGCTATTTTTTTTTAAATTGGGCTTAAAAAAATTAAGTGTGAGTGCCGAGCAGCAACAGCTGGCTCTGCTCGTCCCAGCCTCGGTGTGGGTGGTTTCTGAACAATTCCCTGTTTCCTCCGTGGCAGCGCCCTAAAGGAGTTTGAGCAGGTGCCGGAACACTTGACTGACCAGCGCCACCTGTTCTCCCTGGAGGACCTAGTCAGGATCAAGAAGGGGCTGATGGCACCCTTGCTCAAGAACATTCTGAAAGTTTCCCTCCTGCATGTGGCCAGCTGTGAGGTGAGGATTCTCCGGGGGCAATCCCTGAGCTGTCCTTTCTCCACCAGGGCCTCTTCTGGGCATTCTGCACTTGACCTTACTTAATTCTCGCAAACCCTGAAGGAAGTGCTGGTGACACCCTAGATGAGAAAATTGGGGTTCAGAACTGTGAAGAATCAGGCAGAACTGAGCTGCAGTGTGAGCCTGGGCCAAGTGACTTCTGAGTGTCCAGCCCGGCTTGGGGCTCCCTCTGTCCTGATGTACCAAATCTCTTGGCCACGTGGACTCGAGATCTGATGGAGCGTGAAGCTCTGTGGCTACGTGGCCTAAAGAATTCTAGTGCAGCAAACCAAAATGAAATGAGATCATTTAAGAACACATTTTGAACTATGATCTTTTTCTGGGAATGTAAAACTGCCTTGTTATGAAATGGATGAAGGTGCGTTATTTTTGTTTCCAATCCATTCAAAGCTGCAGAATGTTATCTTTTCCCTTTTAGAGGCTAGAATCATAGACATTCAAAACTTGATGCTTTTTTTTTTTTTTTTTGAGACGGAGCCTCAAGCTGTCCCCCATAGCAACCTCCAACTCCTGGGCTCAAGCGAGTCTCCTGCCTCAGCCTCCCAAGTAGCTGGGACCACAGGCGCCTGCCTATTTTTTGGTTGCAGCCATTATTGTTGTTTGGCGGGCCCGGGCTGGATTTGAACCTGCCACGTTAGGTGTTGTGGCTGGCGCCTTAGCCGCCTGAGCCACAGGCGCTGAGCCTTGTATGCTAACTTTAATCCTCTGTACAATATATGCTTACAGCCCCAAGAAATTGGAACTTAGATATATCGTTAACTACTACTCAGGTATTTATAAATGTATTTAAGGAATATTGGTATCGTAGATTATTACTAGAAACCATGTGGATAAATTCCCTGAAATTTAATAGTTAATGAATGTCAATAATATATTTTTAATTTTATAGTTTTTCTCTCTTTGGTACATATCTGTACAAGTCATGTAAGTGTCAGTAATATTAAAAGGAAATTTAACACATCTATGCCATTTTTATTAATATCAGGTTAAGAATATTTTTTTTCAGAAATGTAAATGCTATTACAGATTGGAACTATTTTAGATATAACATATTTCAGATATTTTAAAAATTTTATGTACTTATTAAACACTCATATTTTGGGAGTTAAGCAAGCTGTCATTATTTATTGAAAATAAAAACACGGAATAAATTTTAGATACGTCTTTCTCCAAATCTGCAGCTTCTGCAATAGTAAAATTTTTATCTTCCCAGTTTCCCCATTCTTGCTATCTACTTTTATTTCTTATTCACCCTAGTGAGTAGCTCATTCTTTCAATCACACAAGCTTTGTTCTCTTGTATATCTTTCTTAAGAGAAAGAGAGGGAAAGAAATAGGGTGTGGGAGGGGGATGGTAAGGGAAGGGATAAGGGGGGTGTGTGTGACTCTCTTGGAGTTACTGTTCTCTTTTCTTAAGATTATTCAATTTCCCTTTATGTTTTCATAAATCTACATTCTGCTTTAGAATTATTTTTTCTGTTTCTCTCCTATATTCTGAATGATGAACCATTTTCCCTCCGATTCCCTTGTTGAAACATTTAGGTCATTTCAAACATTTCCGGTCTGTACTGTCCGTTGACATGAGGTTACCTTTCTGCCTGACAAAGCTTTAGTCATTCTTACACAAACATTCCAACACAAGTGGACTCTCCATTTCGCTGTTTTATTATTATGGTTGGGGTTCCACCTGATCCTTTCTGCAAAGCTGAAGTTGTTTTCTCTGAGATGGTACTTCTAAGGGTTTATATCTTGTCGGACCCTCCATAACAAAAGCGAGGGGTAGTTTGATCAAGAATAAACTAACATATGACAAAATGCTCATTGTCATAAATCATCAGAGAAATACAAATCAAAACCACTTGCCTAGTTGAAACCTACAAATCAAAACCTAATGCCTAGTTGATCACTACCCACATCACAAAGTCCCAAAGTTGCAGATGCTGGCATGGATGTGGAGAGAAGGGAAC
Source organism: Galagoides demidoff (assembly GCA_963574575.1). Lineage (NCBI taxonomy): Eukaryota > Metazoa > Chordata > Mammalia > Primates > Galagidae > Galagoides > Galagoides demidoff. The sequence goes on from CAUYQV010067250.1 coordinate 20,318, forward strand.
ACTTCTACACTGCTGGTGGGATTGCAAAGTAATACAGCCTTTTAGGAAAGAAGTATGGAGAATCCTCCAAGAACTAAACATTGATCTATCATTTGGTCCTGTAATTCCATTACTAGGTATTGATCCAGAAGAACAAAGATCATTTTACAACAAACACATTTGCACTTGAACTTTTATTGCAGCTGAGTTCATAATTGCCAAGTGGTGGAAGCAACCCAAATGCCTATCAACCCATGAATGGATTAACAAATTGTGGTATCTGTATACGATGGAATACTATTCAGCCATTAAAAAGACAGAGACTTTACATCTTTCACACTTATCTGGATGGAGTTAAAACACATCCTTCTCAGTAAAGTGTGGCAAGGATGGAAAAATAAATATCCGATATATTCAATACTAATATGAAACCAATATATAAATAATCACATGCTCATATGAACAAGAAAACACAAATTTAGTCTAGTACAGAAGCAGGAGGGGGGGGATGGGGGAGGAGGGAGATGATTGGCAGAGGAGGGAGGGCGTGTGGCAGGATCTCTCCTAACACACACATTGCCAGGGGATATAACACGTCCCCTGGGCACCGGGCTACTTACAATTGGAACTTCACCCTGGAGGTGAGAACCATGTAATCTAAAAATTTGTACTTTCATATTAATTTGAAATAAATTTTAAAAATAGAAAACAATAAACTAACATAGACACCACTTCTAGAAAAAGCTGAAGATGAACAAAATGGCACATGAAGAAAATTAGCCTTTGTGCCCGATAAGCCTTATAGAGACATTGACCTGTTACTGTGAGCACACAAAGCATAAAACAATGTGGAGGGTTTGAGATCCCTGTTCACTTTCCAGCAGCTAAGACCTCTCACCTAGTGGGTCCTTAACAAGCATTTGCTGAATGAGTAAAGAAGTGATGAAGAAAGAGCAGGCTGATCTAAGTTAGGGATTTAAATACTGAAAAAGTAGGCAGCTTCCTCCATAAATTCAGAGCTTCTCCCATAAATTTTTCAAGATAAATCTAATATTATTGTATCACAATCACTGCTCTTCTGTCTAATGTTAATAAAATACCTATTTTAATAGTCACAGAACCCTTTGCATTTGGCAGTCATGAGCTGCACCCCCCTGCAGCCTTTACCCCGGCTTTACATAAGACTTTTCTGATTAAAGAAGGACAGAGCAGGTTGGCATCATCAATATAAACTGTTTCTCCCTTCTGAGTACATATGTTGGTCCTGATGACAGATGGGAGCATTGGCTGGTTACACAGACTGCAGACCGAGGATTACAGGGCAAAGAAGGATGCTAAAATAATAAAAGGCCGGCTCGAGGATTGTAAGCTTGGAAGTTCCTCCGTCTTTGCCTGCCCCTAGCCCACGGATGAGGGAACTGTGGGGAGTTTTGTGGCAGATTTGTTGACTTGAGAGCTCATGACAAGCAGCCTGTAACAGTAAGCTGAGCCTTATTGGTCTAAGACATTAAAGTTACCCTTTTTAGTCAAGTGTTTTATTCTGGCATTTTGGAAAGATACATGATGCCAAACAGAATATTTATAACAAACCTTTTAAGGTTTATTCTCATCTATTTTTGCCCTCAAAGGTCATTTCATAAAAGAGATCAAAAGGCAGCTTCCTCCAGGCCAGCTCAGTGGGTGGCAAGCAGCAGATTAAGTACTAACAGAGCCCTGAAGAAGTACAAATCTCTAAGACTTGTTTTACACAGTTCCATAATATATTGTCTCCATTACTGTGCCACATAATTACATATATGAAGTAGTTTAATTATAACTGATATAATGAAAAAGCATTAAAAATGATCTTGAAACAAGCTTACCAAATGGGCTTCCTGTGAATATCTAAACTCTTTACTGGCCGTAAGTTGTTTGTTCAGTAATTTCCGAATCTTCAGGAGCCAGACATCAGTTGGTGGACCAATACTATCCAAAAAAATAGATTCTATCTTCGTAATTTATTGTTAGGAGCAACTGAACTTCTGGTTTGGCTTTTATTTTCCAGGCCAACACTAATTAAATAGCTAAAAATTTGTATTTAAAGTATGTATTCTATAATTTTTTTTCTACGACCTGTTCCTTTTGTAGGTCCATCCAGTAAGCACCCCTGTGTGACTTCTGTGTTTAAGACACAATGCTCACCCCATTTTGATGGGAAGACTCTTCAGCTAACAGCCTGTAAGAAAATTGGGATCTTAACCCTGTTTCCATTATGAACTGAATTTTGCTAACAGCTGAAATGAACAGGAAACTTACTCTCCCCTGGAGCCTTCAGAGAAGAACTCAGACTACCAACACCTTGATTTTACTCTGTTAGAATACATCACAAACTTCTGACTTACAGGACTTTAAGAAATTCTGTTGTTTTAATGCACTATTCATAAGTTTGCAGCAATTTGGTTCAAATTGTTGGTAGAAAATTACCATACCAAATTAGAACAGACAAGATAACAAGAGATGGAGAAAAATGAGGTGTGTATAGTAAGAGTTCACATATACTTTTAATTACAGTGACCAATGGGAAAGAAAATCAATGAAGCCAGAATGAAAAGAAAGAAAGAAATGTAAGAGGAAGAGGAGGAAAATTAATCATGGGAAGAAGGGCTGAGGTGAAGGCCGTAAAATTTTGAGCCACAAAACCAAAATGCAAAATAATTTTCTTCTCCATTGTACATGAAAAAATACAGATTTTATTCCACCTACATACCTGGAACCTAGGTTCATCTTCATAAGGGACTTCTCCAATATCACTTGAAAAGCTTTGTTAATATAAAACATTAGAATAATACAGCACTGATCATAAATATTTTATTTATTTCAACCTGCCTCATTACCAGTAGTCAGAGTTATCTAACAAAAATATGTACAATGGAATAAAAGTTAGTGTGGTCGTCGGGAACCTTTTATTTGCAGGTAAATAGAAAGCAACTAGAAGTAACAATCCAAAGAGAATTTATCGGAAGGATTTGAAGACAGCTCAGAGCATCTGAGGACAGGAATGCAGATGTGCCTCAGACCAACCAGACCTGGAATCCAATGTGATCGGCACATCGCCCAAGTATTTCTCAGCTCCTCTCACACAACATCTGTTCCCTACTACTATCTCAGTCCTGACGGCCTTCCTTTGTTCTTGTCTACAAGGTAGCAAGGGGTCATCAAGAGCACCAAGTTTTAATTTTATTAGAGATTCCTGAAGGGAGATTGACTTGCCTTTCTCTACCCCAAGTCCAAATCAAAGAAAAGAGACTCATTTAGCCCAGGTTAGGTCAGGACCAGATCACCTGTGGCCAACAGCCAGGTTAAGTCAGGTTAAGTAGATCCATGAGGCTGTATGGAAGAAGAAATTTCCAGATAAGAGATACTGGTCAGACATTTCCATATATATCTAATGAAAATGGGTAAATTGTGCGAAACAGAAAATAAAGAGAGTAGAAAATTAAAGCCAGAGTTCAAGTGGTTACACAGAAGTGCTCATCGGAATGTCCTATGCAATTCTTAAAAGGGGTGATAGGTTTATCCCTGAGCCTCCTTAACTGTCAACCTAAACATGGGGACAAAATTGGCTACAAGAGTAACCTCTTGTATAAGATAAAAGTTCCTAGTAGTTAAAGAAAAGCAAATTCTATCCGCCATATGAGTCCCAGAGAAATTTTTCCACATACATTTGCTTTATGTGGTGTAACAGTAGTATCATAAAAGGCACAGGGCAGTATCACTGGGGACTTCCATACAGTTATTTATAGTTGACTCTTCACCACAATCAATAAATCAATAGCACAGAGATCAGCAATATTTGCTGCCTGGCCACTTGTCAATAGATTTATAAAGAAGTAATAAGTTGTTTTCTTAATTCTAAGTATTTTGCTGACTTAAAAAAAATATTCTTTATCATATAAACCAAAAAGTTTCCTGTTCCTGATAATATTTAGGGTAAATCTTGAGAATATCAATTTAATACTACTGTAAAATCTTGTTACATTAAATAAACTTCTATGAAAACCAGGGATGGGTTGATCAGGTCTTAACAAACGGCTCTAGATACTGGTTCACGGGAATATTGGAATGCACTGTAATTTCTATAGTTCATCAATTCCTTAGTCGATTTCAGGCTGGCAATATGATTTCACTGAACAAGAAGTTGGGGAAAGGCCTGCTACAGACCCTATTATATACCATTCACATCGTACATAGGCAAAAGTAACATCAACGACAAAGATAACAGTAAAAATGTAGCAAATAATTAGGAAAGGGGGAACTTTTAGTATTTGTTTGTATGTTAGTTAAGGGTCTCCAAAGAAATATAACCAGCAGGATATGCAAAGACTTATGAAGTGATTTATTATGGAAATTGTCTGATGCAACTATGGAACCTACCATAGGCTATTTACAAGCTGGAGAACCAGCTAATAGTTAAATTCAGTCCGACTCTGAAGGCCTGAGCATTGGTGGTTGTGGGAAGATCGCTATGGCCTGATGCATCTCCTAAAAATTCGTGCATTAGGAAACTTCCTAGTTAACCCATCAGTGTTGGGAGGTGGGGTCTGATGGGAGGTGTTACGGTTGTGTGGGTGCCCCCCTCATGAATGGATTAATCCCTTTCTAGAGGCATGAGGCTATGGATCTGTTTGCTTTTTCTCTCTTGGCCTGCTACCTTCCACTACGTGAGCACACAGCAAGAAGGGCCTGGCCAGGTGCCACATCTCAGAATTCCCAGTTTCCAGAATAGCGAGGAAATCAACCTCTGTCCTTACAAATGAACTTGCCCCTGGGGGTATAAATCCCAAAGTCCAAAAGCCCCAAAACTGCCAGGAGAAGACTGATGTCCCAACTCAAAAAGAAAGAATTTGTCTTTCCTCTGCCTTTTTGTTTTATCTGGACCCTCAAAGGATCAGATGATGCCAGCACACATTAGTAGGCAAATCTTCTTTATTCAGGATACTGACTCAAATGCTAATTTCTTCTAGAAACACACTAACGGAGACACCAAGAAATTATATTTTACCAGTGATCCGGGTATCCCTTAACCCATTCACGTGGACATATAAAATTAGCCATCACTAATGGCTACCAATAAACTACGTACCTAGTTCATTTGTAAGTTTATATCATTTAATTTTTAATAATGGCCATATTGAATCCCTCTCCTCAAAGTTTCTGAAAATTTAGGCATCAATTCTTATAAGCTAGTACAGCCAGCTCTATTACACCACTAAAAAACCAACACCAATAATTTGTTTATTTATAAAAATGTTTTTAAAATTAATTTATAAATGCAATATCAACCACAACTGACTATAACATAATGGAAATAGGCAATTCTCTTTCAAAAGCTATTTGGCTCCAGTATAAAAATAAACGTCTGTTATATTGTTGCATGTGCCTTTTGAGCTCAGCCTTTTTTGGTCCATGGCTGACAGTTGCGAGTTGTGCCGTAGTTTGTTTTGATTGTCTATAAACCCACTGAATTTGGTCAGCTCTAAATTTAATTCCAAATTCAATTAGTGTGGCTAGATTTGATTTTCTGATTCATCATTTCAGCTTTCAGTAATAAAAACCATCTTACTACTTTGAATCATGCAGGAAATATAAACTTCTTATGCTGGATCTGAAGACTTCAATGTTCTTAACTTTTCTTTTATTAACCAAGTATATATTGATGACAGAATTTTGAAAAGTTTGGGATTGTTTTAGGAATGCAGCTATATTTAAAACATTTAAATTGTTGAGTCTTCAATTCCTGAAAAATTAAAACAAAATCAATGGCATAAAATATAAAAACAAGTAATTTGGTTTTTTGAGACATGGACTCACTCTGTAACCCTGGCTAGAGTACATGGTATGATCACAGCTCACTGTAGCCTCATACTTGTGGGCTCAAGTGATCCTCCTGCCTTAGCCTCCTGAGTAGCTGGGAGTACAGTTGTGCACCACCACGCTGGGCTATTCTTTTCTATTTTTAGTAGAGTCTGGGTCTCACTCTTGCTCAGGCTGGTGTCAAATTCCTGAGCTCGAGTGATTCTCCCACCTCGGCTCTCACAGTGCTGGGACTATAGGCATGAGCCACCATACTCAGCTTTGAAAACAAATAATTTTTTAAAGAAAGGAACATGTAGAATTTGATGGCGAAAACACTCATAAAATATTCAAAGGCTACTCACCATATTTAAAGCATCCTTTTCTGGTAAACAGTGTATGAAGTTTTGGAGGTTTGGCATTTAGTGTTAAGATCTAAAAGCAGGAAGCAAATATGCTATTCCAGAACCAGGAATGGAAGGTAAACTCAAACATACGGGAAAATTCCTGGCTGTTCATGGGAATCTGATCAGAAAGTTAAGAAATGTGTGGCTGGACAGGAATATTTTGCACAGGTGTAAGCAGCTAATTTCCAAAAAAAAAAGTTCCCTTTTAGTTTTGATATAGCGTGAGAAGTAGAATAGAAGCAGGATAGAGAAGGGGAAGCCAGTTATGGTGCAGAAATGAAAACATGGTTGCCACGAGGTAGCAGGAAACTTCTTGAAAAGCTTGGTACGTCTCCTCTCCCCATTCTGTTAGTGACGATCAAGACACAAGGAATCAGTGCAAAGTGGGCTGTGTGTGAGGAGAAATTATGATGGAAGGGTGTGGTATAGACTTTCCAGTTGTTAGTGACCTCATCACTACAGCTACGTTGCAATGACCTCATTTCTCCCATGTTTCACCTTGGTCTTAAAATAGAAAGTCATTCATTCTGGTTGGTCAGAATCTGTAAATATAGCAATTAAGAGTGAACGCTCCCGGGGTAAGCCTGCCCAGGTCCACATCCCTGCCCTGTCACTACCCATTAGAGAAACTTAGGCAGTGGAGAGATTTCAGTTCTTTAGGCTTCAGTGTTCCCATGTCTATCATGGGGATAGTAACAACTAAGTAAGAGGGTTTTGTAAACATTGAATAAATCATTATATGATTTAAGAAATTAATGTACACAAATATATCAGGAATAGCAGCAATCCTCACGATTATGATGATCATTTTTATATTATATTATGAGACCATAAAAATACATACATAGCCCACCTAAAATGTTAAAAGGACGTTAGTTAAAATATTTTTCTAAAATTGAAGCCTATAAGGACTGTTTAGATCAGTGGTTCTCAACCTTCCTAACGCCGCGAACTTTTAATACAGTCCAAAGGGGTCACGACCCACAGGTTAAGAACTGCTGGTTTAGATAGTTCCTAGAAGAAAACTGTCTGCTGCATTGAGAATTATCTAGTAGAACAAGTGATTAGAGGAGTGAACCCACAAGCAGACAAAATCCTACAGCTGGATCCAATCGCCCAAGCTTCTGCCAGGGCTCCCACCTCTTAACCTTGTTTGACCTGGTAGAAAAAGCCTCTAAGCAAATTGCCCCCTTACTTTGTGGAAACTGCCCCTAGATGGGGTAGTTTAATTGAAAATTCCCTAGATAGAGCAGTTTAATTGAAAATTCCAAAATTCAATAATGGGATCGTATCATCCCTACCCTAAGAACCTGGAGGACATTCTCTAACGTCCTAGATGGAGCAGTTTAATTGAAAATTCCAAAATTTGATAATGGGATCTTATCATCCCTACCCTAAGAGCCTGGAGGACATTCTCTAACATGCAGGGGATATCTTTTTTCTTATTATGCTCTTAGCAACTGGGTTTAAACCCCTCTTTCTTCCTCTCCCTCCAAAGAGGGGCAATGATGTTATTTAGATAATCATAATTTTTTTCTTCATATACTATATGGAACTAGACTAGATTAAAAGGAAAACATCTTGACAGCCTCATCTAAGGACTGAAATTATATTCACAAATAAAATAGAGCCTGGTTTTGTATGTACATGGATGTGTGTTTGTGTGGTTTTGTGGGATGTGTATGAGGGTGGTGTGTATGTGCATCCACATATGTGAGTAATGAGATGTCTGTGGACAGATGTGCAGATCAACCAGTCTACAGAGAACAGGCCAACACTCCTGGCACGTTCCAGCGTGTGCCAGATTATCCAGGGATGTTTGGAGGAAAGAGTGGGAGAATATCCCATCCTGAATATGCTCAAGAAACAGACCTGAACCAAAATGAAGTCCCCAAAACAGAA